>OMNV01003190.1:104623-141380 GCA_900303265.1 Brotula barbata
GCACACCTGCCACTCATTATCTCATCAAGCCTCATCACGACTGTTGCTTGTAACATTATCTGTCTCCACATTTGTATCAGCAATTTGGGTTCCTACTCGTTCACTTTTTAACAGTCTCATTGGTCAGCCTCGTTACACTCGTTAACTGAGGTTGTGGAATTTGTGGATTCGCACTTTTTGTTTGGCTCAAATGCAAAATAAAGTCATATCCTACATCTACAGCTGTGTGCACTGTGAGTGAAAGCCTCCACCCACACGCACACAATGGGATGATTTGTCTCGCTGGAACCTTGTTATTAGTCAAAATTTCATCTATATTCATATATTTGATATATAATTTAAAAGTCGCAGTGAGTAATTGTGTGAGAAATGTGTTTCTCCAATAAGTCACAGCATAATAACAGGGAATTGTATTGTCAGTGGATGAGTAACATGAAACTAATTAACAATACATTATTCCCTTGTTATTTTGGTATAGCTCCAGCCTGATGAATTCATTAAATTAATCATTTAAATATATGTTTAAGACTTATTTTTTTTAACAACAACTCCATATACTACATGAAGGAACTACTATTATTTTTAATTACTACAGGGTATCAACTGGAGATGGAATGGAATTCACTTACTGTGAATACTTAAAGATGTGTAAAATAAAAATGAAGCTCATTGTGTTAAATAAAATGTATATGCTGAGGAGCTGACTAAAAAATTGTTGCTGAGAAACTCTTTTTTTTCAGTACAACAGAGATTTTCATTATCAGCATTTTAGCTTGAGTGCTATTTTTTGTAACCACTTTGATGGTGGATTATCTTCTACATACTGTGTACATACTTGACATTCGTCTTGCATTTCAACGATTGTGTTAATTCTATCGTCCTAATAATATCAGTTGATGAGTTTATTCTAGAGGCTGCATAACTATTTATTATGCTCTCTAAGCATTTCTTACAGAGTGTATATACTCCGTAAGACATAATGCACAGATGATTTGGAATTGAGGGATTCTGACCTGCGGCTGTAAATTATGGATATGGAGGGAGCTCAGCATTGTTACGATGATTAACCAGCACATATGCTGCGCCTTACACCAGCTGTTGTTTTTATTCACGGGTAATGCGAAATGATCTTCACCACAGTGATTTTCTAATAAGCTGGTGTATGAAATAAAAGCACGGTATCTTCGTGTGTGAAAATACACGTGTGCAATAAACTCGCAGGTCTTTTGCAAACACCACCTCCCACATTTATTGGAGTGTTGTGGGCATGCATACAAAACTGTGCTCAAACTCAGAACAAACTGTGTGGGCGGGTTGTTGGATGTTTACCCCCATCTTCTGTTCAACCGGTTTCAAAAGGTCTAGAGCCAACTTCTCCCTCATTCCTCTGCTCGGAGATTTTCATTATTTGTTGTTGAGAGACGCTCTTCCTCGCATTAGCCTGACTATTAGTACCCATCTTTCCTCATGCTCGGTGGATAATAACTTTCCGTGTTGCAGAAAATTCCAAAACTCCTGATTAAATTTTTTTGATTTGTTTAGAAGATGAGGCAGTGTAATGTGTCTAACTTGTGGATGGATATTCCATGAATAGTTTCTCATCCTTTCATCCTTGTGATTGATCTGATCACAGTGTGAAACCAGATTAGATCTAGTCTGAATTCTCCACACATTTACACCTCGCATTAAGATTTTTATTTTTTGGATAACTGGATGACTGAATTTTAAAGCAGAGCAAACTTCTCTTTGCAGGGTGTCAGAAACTAAAAACAGAAAAATCACAGCTGTGATTCAATTAAAATCAATATATAATACATTTTTGGACAAATACTTCAATGTAACGACAGGAGTTGAACGTGAAATAGCTGCAATACCTTTGATTTTATGCAGTGTTGCTCCTCTGTGATCTAACACTATAAAAACCGTCACGCTGATCATCTAACGCTGAAATTACATAATGAATTAACTCAAAACAAACTGTTTTCAGTAATGCCATTTTTCCATCGTTTCACAGGGACAAAACCTCAGTATGGCCCAAATGAAATAAGGACTATGGTACTATTTTCACCCAAGAAAAGACAGCAAAGTCTTTATAAATATGCTTTATAATCATGCGTTGTGTCCTATTGTCCCTCTGTGTATGTGCTTTTTCACTTACATAATAAACTTTTAATGTAAGTACCAAGTGATCCTAATTCATAGCATGCAAATTTTGAAAACTGATCATCAGCCTTCACTAAACCATCACACAATACAAATACAATTGAAATGATGTGTAAATAATGTGATTAAAAGTATGTTTAATTAATTTGGTTCACATTTTCAGAGATAATTTACCAAAACAGATAACTAAGATTTTTTTAGTGAAGACATTTTAAATCTGGAGGTCATAATTTCCTTTAGGCAGTTGTTGATTTATTTATTTTTTTAATTACATCCCGGATCCCCCTCTTTAATTTATGTCATGAGGAAAGCTCAGTCTAAAAAAACTGAATAAAAATGTAGACATGGGTTCTTTATTTACACACTAGTTCAGCCAAATCCTTTAAAGTCACAAAAGCTCCCTGGCCCAAAAATAATGAGCTGTAACCAACCTTGAAAAAGGTCATGGTTGACCCATCCTCCACCACTCCATACTCTATCTTAGTCTGCTTGGCCAGGTCGTCTGCAGAGTCAATGGGTGACTCCATTCTCTCAACGGTGAGGAAGGCTGCCAGGTTTGCCGTGTAGGAGGAGATGATGATGAGGGTGAAAAACCACCAGATTCCTCCTACAATTCTGGTGGAGAGTGCTTTCGGCATGAGCTCAGAGCCTGAACGAGAGGAGCAGAGGAGGCAGATGAGGCCCGGTTCTGTACTGTAGTGAGGGGACAGCATTCTGGACAGACCACTGTGTATCTCTCACACGCGCACACATACGCACACACATACACCTCGTGGACAGAGTGGGCAGCCTCATGATCTGGCCTGGTGATGGATATGCAAACCTGTGCTGGCAATGTGAAACAATCCTGTACATTGTGTGCTCCATATTTTAATATCAACATGTCTCATTTCAAAGTCAGAATTCATAGATGTAAGTATGAATTTGACATTTTACTGAAACACCCTAAACAGACATTTAAATATGGTTTTTTTTTACCACCCTGTGTCTCTATTGTAACTGATCTCTCTCTATTGGTAGCCTACATGTCAAATATATATTCCAAATGTTTCTGTTGACTGGTCTTGCATTTGGGGGGGTACATATTTTACTTTTATTCTACATATCTTACCTGGTATTACCTGTAATATCACACTTGACTTTGTTAGCTAGGTGTCATGGTAGCTGGAAAAGCACAATTGTGTGAGGGGGTTTTCAACCTTCTTTCCCAAGTGGCTAAAATGAAGTCATTTGGAAGACAGACATGTATGTGAAAACAGACACAGACATACAGGTTCATGATGTCAAAAGAAATGCTACGCTCTGTGAATAGCTGAGGGAGGTAATCACACTCTGTTACTGCTACGCTCTGTGAATAGCTGAGGGAGTAGTAAGGGAAACTAGTCCCAAAGAACATTATTGTCCTTATGGGTTAACAGAGTTCTGCTTGGATATACAGATAATATGCACAGCTAACAATGTCAATGTCCTCATTTCGATGTCCATCCTTTATCTATACCTCTTACCCATGTCAGGATTGTGGTGTGGCAGGAAGTTATCCCAGTCGTCAATGGGCAAAAGACAGGGTACATATGTGGATTTAGATACTCCCACACATGAGCTGCATGTCTTTGAAAGTGGAAGGAAACTGGAGTACCCAGAGGACACTCATACAGTGGAGAGGAGGACGTAGAAAAAAAAACTCAGAAAAACACAGAAAGGACCAGAGTCAGCCTGGGACTCAAACCTAACACCCTCTTGCTGCGAGATGTAGTGCTAACCACCATGCCATCATGTCAACCCTAGATTAAGATGTAAATGAAGTATCAGTACCCTTGAACGTATTGATTTAAGATGATTAATATATTTAGTAATTGTAATCTTTCTTTCTTTTCTGTCTGTATCTTTCTGTATCTCTGTCACTGTTCTAGTGTGACACTCTGATGAACTTGTGTTTCAATCATTTTCTTTAGTTTTCTAAAGCATGACCATGTAGTTTTTTGTGCTCTCTGCCTTTGTGTTGTTGCCATTTGTTTGTTTTTGCAATACTGTCTGTACCACACGCGGTGGATTGCATTGCAGTTCTCTGGATGGATGAAACACTGCATTCCAGACTAAGTATTTCACCTTTGCTGAACATGACTCAGATATTACCTTGAAAGTTGATGACTGCCGTTCTCCCCCCAGCAGATTTACTGCATCTCTCGGAGTTGGGATCAACTCTGTGGGTAGTGTTGGAGTCGCCTGGCCTAGCCACATTATGCAAAAAGACAGCACGGAACATCTCTAAAAGGAGTGATCCAGCTGAAGAGCTCATCCTCTTTGTTATCGAATGTTTGCACTTTGGATTAGCGCATGGCCAGGAGAGGTTATCCTCCAGGTGCCAGAGTTGTCTTTTAGCACCTGTTCAGAGCATCAAGCTCTCTGAGGTGGTACTGCAGCTGAACCTCTCCAGATTCAACTATATTTGAACAGTAAGACTGCACATACAGAAATAAAATGATGGCGTTTTTGGATACTTGAGATATAGCTTAAACTACAAGAAAGCCATGTGGCACTTTGCTTATACTGTGAAGCCTTCTGAATTCTTTAAAAGTCTCTCAACAGGTGGCAGCAGTTACTGCACACACAGCTTTGTTAATGTGAGGATTTTCTTTTGGGTATTCAGAATGTGTGCACACCATGGTGGAGTGTGTGGGCGAGGTTAGAGTGGGAGGAAGATAGGTTCAGCCAGGTAAAGGAAGATGGGAAATCATTGTATCATGGCTATTCTACTCAAGCGGCTAAGGCAACTGAAAGCTTGGATTTCGCCCATCGACTCAGAGGTAAGGCAGATCGTCGTTCTGAGATATAGGAGGTTAAGAACTCTGCACCCTTCCCTTTGTGAGAGACTCAATCTGCATTTCCCCTCGAACTTTCTTCCTCACTTCTCTGAGCATGCCGTCAAGCGGAGTGAGCGGGCTGGGAGTGACATGACAGCCAACAGCTACAGCTCTATGCTACAGATTCCACAATGGAGAAAGACTTCAGCTGTGGAGGGGGAAGACTGTGCTATTGGTGAAATTACTGCATACCAGTCAAGATTTCCTGAGTTTAAAGGAATCTGGTGCATGTTGCTACAGTGAGCGAAAACAATTACAATGATCAATTCTAATAACAGAAACAATTAACTATATGAACAAATTTGGCTGTAATTGGTCCACAAATCACATAGCTGGACATGTGTGAGGAGTAACATACCTCTGCACAGCCAGATGGATACATATTTGTGAGAATTAATCAGAAGTCACCAAATGAGGAAGAACTCCATTTATAAGGGCTATGCAGCACAGGGTAGTAAATGAAGTTGCTGGCTCGTTTTTTTGTTGTTGTTACATATTAATTGCCTTTGAAACATATGGCCAGCATGAAAGATAATTTCTCAGAGGGTGAGCTACGATAGAAGAACATGGTGCATGATACAAGATTGTATTTTATGCTGTTACATGGCTTTGTAAAGTATAATTCTGATGGACATTCTGAATTCAGCTAGAACGTTCACATAGCCAAACTACTTGTATTACCTTGTCCTTATCACACAAGAAGACATTTCAATGAGATTAATATTAATATGCAATACGGGCAGATAGTGTAACTGTTATGCTAAGGTAAAATACATACACCACCATCTGACACCAACACAAGGTCACCCGTTACGGTCAGAGATCCTTGACCATTTAGGCCCAGTTGAAGCTTTTGCGCCGGACACTTTGTCTGTATCTCGTCTCTTAAAATGTGTAGCTCTAAAGCAGATAATCTTTCCTTGACCTTCCTGATATCACCTGTCCATGTTGCTTTGACATCGGAGGAAGGATAATAAATAAAGTAATACGACGATTTTACCAACATCCAAATTAAGAGCTAAACCAGGTCACTGATATTTTTTCTGAGTTGCAGCATTTTCAAGCTATTTGGCATTCACTCATAAGATTGTATGTTTTTGAATAGACTGCTCTGGATCGCTGTACAAGTAGCTCTACAGCACAAAGACAAAAGTTATGAACACCACCATAAAATCTGAAGGTATGCTGCGAATTTCTAATTTAACTGTTATGCTATAATGATGGTAAGGACTTGAAAAATCTATTTTCTTCCAGTGCTATATTTTATCAACAGCTACTTTCCAGACCCTTCAGGGAAAATTATCCTAACAAAACTCTGAGGCAATGATAAATCATATTTGTATCAAACTTAACATGTAACTGGAGCTTTTTTTCATTGTGTTTAGCAATGGGATACATGAGGGTCCACTCGTAGATCAACATACCTGGAAAGCGAATACCAAATATATCCAGATTACTACAACTTTCAAACAGACGTCATTGACCTAGTTTGGAAATAAATAACCTGAAAATCATGACAGTTTGTAAAATATCACATTAAGATGCAGATTTTCCTGGCTTTTACCTGGGACACACTTTGCAACAACAACAAGTTGGTAAGTGGATATGTGTGTGTTCAATAAGGAGAGGCTGCATGAGTTACAGGTGTAATGTCTCTTATCATTGGTGTAGGAATTGTAGACATTGGTCGGTGAAATAGGTGCTGCAGTTTTACTGTGGAAGCAACTAAGATGACATTATGTAAAGGGTGTGACATTGACAAAAATATGCCTCAAAATCTGTTCCACACCAACCATCTAAACTGTTAGACTAGCCACCCACTTTGCCCACTCATCCATCCAACCATGACAAGAAACAAAACAAATGAACAGTAAGTAACCAGAAAAATGCATATTTGGTAACATTGTAATAGTAACAGGAGTGAATTGTGTGTATTCAATTTCTGACCCCTTGCCAGCCGTCCATTGTGGGTTTGTTGGAAAGTGGAACATTATACCAGCTCAGAGCTTCTTACCCCATTCCACCTGAGAAATCAGAAAGGAGGACTGACCCACTCAGAGGGGAGTCGAACCCAAACGGAACCTGGTTGGGGCTGACTGTCATGTACCCAAGGTAACGTCATGACCAAACAGCACATCCCACGGTTTTCTGGGGGCAAACAAGCCACCGTGCAGGGGAGCCTCTCTACAGTGTACAGTGTGTATTCCTCTACTCTGACCCTGCAGGCTTCTAGCCTTCAGCCACATCTTCTCAACCGGCCATTTCTTCTTAAAAAAACATCATTACTGGGCTGGATCTTTCAGCTGAAACACACCATTGACTGGAAGCCTAAAATGGTGTGATGAAAATCTTATAAATGCTGTAAGTTTCCGACGGTCAGGGAATTGGGGGCTTACAGTCAAACCGAATACTGTGTTTGGACCTGAATCTAGTTATATGTACTACACGTCACTTTCATCCAAAGAGTCAAATCAAAACCTACAAAACAAAACAAAACAAAAGAGGAAGACCTTGTGAAGCATCCATAATAAGTATTTCATAGCATGCAACAAGGCAAACAGAGATATGCTTACATTATCACCTATCAAATCTATCCCAAAAGGGACTGTAGATGGTGTTGTTTCTGTTTCTCAGTGTCCAATTGACATAGCTGTTTGTAACTTCCATTTTGTATATGGCTTTCAGAAAGAGGCGCAGTAGTGGGTCAAATATTTACATTCTCTGTGGTCTTTGCATCAAGGAAGGAGCACAAATTAAAGTTCTGCTGACACATTTTGTTACATAACGGTTAATGTTAAATATTACAAAGTAA
This sequence comes from Brotula barbata, assembly GCA_900303265.1. Lineage (NCBI taxonomy): Eukaryota > Metazoa > Chordata > Actinopteri > Ophidiiformes > Ophidiidae > Brotula > Brotula barbata. Next base: position 112,460 of record OMNV01003190.1, read on the forward strand.
ATATTCTATATATTTCTAAGTTATCTTGGAGAGTATATTTTCAAACTTTCCGAAATGTTTTCATATGCATAAATCACATCGTCCACTACTACAGCACTTCTGTGCACACTGAGTAGGAACAGACCATTTAGATAGCGTTTCTTTTATACCCCCAACTGGAATGGCCATTATGTTCGCATTAAGCAGCTTCTGTTGTTGCTGTGTTGTGTAGGCGGACCTGTCACAAACACATTGTCCATAAAATCCTACTATATTATGAAAATACCAATGTGCAGAATGTCTTAAATGCCAGCTTGTTGGTAATGCCAAATCTCTGCCTTCACTTACACTATACAGAATAGATGTCTTTTACAGTTAAAATTGTGGTGGAAAATATTGTAAAAATAACACCAAATACAAGATTACTAATTAAATAAGATTACTAACTGAGGCCCCTCCTGACCATCATCCAAAAATGTGTTTTTTTCCTTCAAAATTTGCTTCTCAACTTTCTCACCAGGGACCTGAATTTAGGATCATGCTGACTACAGCCATATTTTGAGAAAATAAATTGTAACTTTAACATTGCCGGTTATTTGACACAAACACCAAGAGGAAAGATAACAGTTTGGGAAACCACAGAGTCCCTACCTGGAAGCCATGCACACAAAAAACATTTTCTACAAAACCACACCACCTTGAGTCGCTTTAGAGTGACACTAAATCCTTGGCCAAACAGAGATGTCTGTGTATTTAGAGCAGCAGAACTGACTGTGACAGTTACTTCAATGTATGCTCCAGATGCTAAGCACACACAGGTCATACAGACCCTGCTGTCGAGGCCCTAAAGTCAGCAACATCTGTTCAAATATGTATGCATTTCACACCGGCTAAAAGTCCAATTTAAAATGCAACATATTTCTCACTTTTACATGCATAGAATACAGGGCAAGGAACTTTAAAAGTCACCATTCCATTTTATATTGGCCCGGTTTAAAGGTAGCAGCTAGTTGAGAAGATATGATGATATTGGCAGAAGGACGCAAAACCAGACAGAGGCAGAGTAAAAGTTAGCACACTGCTGTTTTTGCATTGTCATACAATCTCTCACCTTTGAGCCATCGCAGTTCTATTGGTTTTGGGCAATCTTACCTGTTCAGAGGGCTGTAAATACAGGAGGGGGTATGAGGAAATTCAGGGGAGGAGCAGGGAGGGGAGGAGTAATCAGGGAGCATGCAGGAGCACCTTTTCTCAACTGTTCTCATTCACTTCACTCAGATCCCAAGACACACTGAGTCAATCCTACTGGACTCAAGTAAAAGCATCTAGCTACATGCACAGAGGCCCCCATGCATGGTCATAGGCCTGGTCAAGAGCAAGTGTGACCCCCAGCAAAAGAGTGGGACTTGTGCTAAAAAGGGGGGCAGGCAGAGGCGTCTACCTTGCTGCATGAGAGCTCCAACTCCGAACCAGAAACTATTTAGCAGGGTGAAATTGTTTTCCACTACATCCGAGTCAGGGTTGCATGGGTGGGGGTTATACCACTCGTAGGGACTAAACCTGTGAGAACACACACATATATGTGTTTACTGTAGTTGCAAAATGACACAACAGCAGACAACACAAGAAACCAACAGGGATCATCCTACCTGGGAAGACAGGGAAGAGAAAAAAAGATAAGTTAATCATCAACCAAGCTGAAATAATGCATTGCTATGCTACTGTGTAGACATCTTACATCGCTAATTGTTGTTTACATCACATATTACATAAACTTAGATTAGGGATTAGGATTGATTCGATGAATAATATATTAGTCAAAATAAAAAAAACATCAAAAATAATTAAAGATGTTCATATGAATAGCTCCAGTATGCTGTACAGTTTCAATAATGTGCAATGTGCTGGGAGGCTTGAATGATAACCATATTTCAAATTTGCTCTTCGTGTGGGCGTGCTCATATCAAAGGCAGTTCCCTCTATTATTTAATCGATGGGTTCTGAAAATAACTTCATTGTCAGTTGTGAAAAGGACTAATAAGCCTAATAATCTTGGAGGAACATTAATATTCAGCAGATCACACGGTTCACTCACATCATGCCCACGCTGGCTTCAGTACTCCCCCTCACTCTAACACACTCCTCAAGCTACGGGATTGCTCATTTATTCATGTTAAATAAAAGTGACATTATATTAGTAAAGGTTGATTGGTCTGCAATTAAGTATTCTGACCTGATTTAGAGACAAGAGTTTGACTAATCAAACTTCAATGCATAATCTAGGCGTGCTTCAGTCTTTGCTGAAGGGATAATGCCACATCGCCACGAGTCCAGGATTTGATTTTAATCTTATGATACACTGCTGTATGAATAAAACGATAGCATGGCTGACCAGTGGGTTTTACCAATACACTATGTGGTGATGCGAAACGACACATCCTAACTTGTCCCTCAGACAAGCACTGTTGTGCCAATTTGCTGTTGTTTTGATCACCCTTGCTTTATCAAAGGTCATCTACAGTACAGAATGAGGACGCTGGATCAAGGTCACTGCAGAGATAAGAGAGAACGAAAAAGCAACAGTTCAGAAACAATGCAGGCTTTTATCTTTTCATTGGGGCATGGTCAAACTGCAGAGAACTCAAGTGATAATGTATGTGATAAGACCAATGTCAGGAGAAACAATTTGGAAATTTTGGGAATCTCACCAGTTTGGAACGTCCAAATAAGGTGTGTTCACCTTTTTCTTTCACCTGCAACAGTCAAGTTATAGAGGGAGGATTTGACATGTGGGTGCTTTATGCTACCCTTCTACAATGCACTCTCTTCTCACAAGCACCTTGACAGGAACAGTAAGTAGCACTTTGACATTGTTTGGGTTCTGTTTAGGGAGCCGATGAAGTGATTTGAGTATTGGAGTAATGTATTCTGGCTGCAGCAAAGGAGCTGGAACCTTCCTGTGGTTTTTTTGGGGAGGTTCAACAAAAAGGGCATTAGAGTGATCTAATGGAGCAGTTTCTCATAGTCAGGTTTGGGTTTACACAATAAAACACTGGCCCAGTAATATTAGATATTTGATTTTGGGCAATAGTTCTGCATCCATGTTGACACCCTCTGAATCGGATGGGACGTTGACCAGCACGCCAACTCAAGTGTTAAATCCTGGTCAGCCGTGGCCTGGAAAGCTGTGTCTTTCTCTCTGACCTGGGGCACTATTCAAAAGAGAAGACAAACCTGATGCTCGCCCTCTTTGATCTGAAATACAGAGTAGAGGTTCTGCTTTCTAGGTCAGCAACTTTTTTGTGAGAGGTGCAGACATGAAGTCAAAATATACACTGTGGTAAACAGCAGGCATAGCCACCAGGGTAAAAGCCTTTCTAAGCTAGTATACTTCATCACAAGGGAACGCTGACATCAGGCCAGATGCTTGCTGAGTATAATTACTACAAGAAGAGCACAGTTTAAGTGCCTTAATGTAATACATAAGGCTTTCTCCTAGATCTCCCTGAAAAATATTCCATCAGTAGATGACATCATACCAGCTTATTCTGATGATGTCTGTGAAGGCATCTGATAGGGTTCCTATCCACAAACACAGCTAGCTATGTTCAGAGTAACACATGAACAAGACAATGGTATTGCTGCCTACAATCAAGGCCTGGGTGAGGGGCATTATGAAGTAGTGAAGTATTATTTTCAGCACTACTAGTGTTATATAAAACTTCAAAAGAATTGTGCAATTGGCTGTATTGGTTTAAAAACTGTCAGAGAGCTCATCATCCATACGCCTCTGCATTGTTTGTGGAGGGACAAACACAGACAAAGTGCAAAATGGGTATCATCCAAATGATACTGTGTAAAGTAAAAGTATCCTAAACAGTTTTTACTAACTTATTTCTAATAAAATAACCTATAAAATTCAGCAGGCTGTGTCCTGGGTTATCTATTAAGAATCATGACTATATTTTCAGAATGCAAATTTGAATAATTTAATAAGAACATATCCGCAGCCTTCTAGTTGGAGACCTGATAAAAGATTGCATGACTTGAGGTGAAAATATTAAAATGCGCTCACATGTTAATGAGCTTGGAGAACTTTTGATAAGGAATGTGACTTTGATATGAGGAGGAAAGACTTTGCCCATGATCATCATAGCTAAAAATTGCTTCCACTGCTCGGTTGTCTTAAGAAGGTGAGGACCATAATGCACAGGGCTTAAGCATTGGTGCGTTCGGTGGATTTGTTGAGCTGCCTCATCACGTCTGTAAGAGAGGCAGTAGCTGTGGCACAGAGGCCATTAGGGTATAAAAGTATAGAATAACTGTAATGTCTCCGACAGTTAGAGGGGATATTAGATGGGGTGGCAGCACAGCTGAGTAATTATGTGGTTTTAATGATGTACCCATGTGGTTATATGGCCAACAAAAGATACTATTAGTTACCTTAATGGAGCTAAACTCTAGAAATTTCTATGTCAATCTCATTAATCGCTCATGTTCTTTTGACAGAATCTCACTCATACACCAACTCACACAGTGCAGTGCAAACTGAAGCATACATAGATATGTATAATGTGTGCACACAGATATGTATACATATATATATATATAACATGTACAGTGAATTTATAGTGCTAGGTTTTTACTTTGTTGTTTCTGCTGGGCAACTTCGTCTCACAAAATTTTCTGAGATGTGCATGATGAGATAAATAGGAAGGAATTTATGATTGGAAAAAAACTTACAGGAAGATTTCAATTCATATGGCAAATTGATTACTCTTGTATGTTTTTTGCTAAATAGAATACTTTTGAACATTTTTTTTTTTCGTAATTGACTTATAAATTTGTATCTCGTAAAGAATTGTTATGATTAAAATTTTATTCACTTTTGAATTGCTTTGAGCTAAATTATTTAATTGATATTTGGAATCTATCATTTCCATGGAAGATTGACAGTTTGTTAGTTGTATGGTAATTGAAAAGTTATATAAAGGGTAAGTTATTATAAAAGGATTTTATTTTGATCCACAAAACATCCTGAAATAGTGGTTAGGAGTCAATACTTAGCCCCTGAACTCATTCCATGTCTATTTGCCTATGTAGCTCAAAAAGTGGTTCATCGGCACAGGATGTCGCTTCTCTTCTTCCATACTTGCAATATGCAAAAGTCACATGACTAAAAGGTCTCAAAAATCCTTTTGGTTGATGATTTTAAAGAACCTCATGAAGACATGAATGACACATTTCAGAAATTTTCACCTGATGAAGGTCTATATCGCAAAATTGACAGTCTTTTATGTTCATAGCTTTAGTCTAGATAATACCCTGATCTGCTACAATGATGTTTTTATTTAATTTATATTTTGATGGCTGTCACTGTCTTCCTTGTACAGGCAGTTGACCATATGTAATCAGCCAAACTTTTTTAACAGATTTGAACTAATCTTGTTATTTCATGTTCATACCATGCAAACTGCACATCACGCTTAACATTTCATGAAATTTTGTGAGTTTTCATGTGTTTCACTCTACAGCAAAAAAACATGCAAATGTAGCAAAACATGCATTTTGTGTATTTCGGATAAAAGAAGGAATAGAGGGGGTAATTTATAATTTATGTACACTTACCCAAACACATACTTATAGTGATATTCAATACAGATAGGTGCATATTCTGAGCCAACTTAGATGACAGTTGTCGCTTTTTTCTCTCATGTGATCATATTGCCAGGAACATTGGAAACACATTAACACATTGGTGTTAACTGTAAAACTGTTGGGCCACAGCTGCAACAAAGGCAAATTCTCCCAAAAGTTTTAGAGTTAACATAAACTTTCCTTTCTCCTTTTCTTCACAATGCTTCAAACAGCTGTCGCTACTGTAGAACAAGTAATCCATCCCAAATATCATCCTGATTTCATAAACTGACAACAAGAGATCAGACAGGCACAAACAATGTGCTGCGGACACACTGTTGTCTGTTGCATGGCCAGACTAATCTGAAATCTGGAACTGTTTTTGTTATACATAATAACGTTAGTTGTAGTAATAGTTTGGGATTTTTACTAGCTACTAATTAAGCCTTTATCCTTTGCAGCATTCCCATGTTGTAATCAGGTTCTTCCATTTTTACAGTTGTTGAATAGTCAAGTTTTAAAAAAGCTGGACTGAAAACATTACCGTTGCCCTCCCTGTGAACATGACTACAAAAGACCACTTTGGTGTAGTTTATTAGGGGTTAAGAACCACATAATTGGATGATGTCATTTTCACCAATTTATTTATGTGTTCACTGCTGCTATCACGCCACAGAGGTGACTTGAGTCGTCACATTTGGCTGAAACTACAGACACACAAGCAGGTACTTTTGTTAATTTGCGGCCATTCTGCTGATTGTTAGTCAAGTCAAAATTTGTTCTTGGTTCTCGAGGTCATGTTGTCAGATTCTGCTATGGTTAAGTCCTGATACGAGCGTCTCGCACTACCTCTGATTTTGATAAGAGGGCCGTTGTGACCAATTTCAGATAGATATATAAAATGGGACAACAATGTGTAAAATGTGAAGGATTTTGGATTTGTTGGTTTCATTGTTTACTCTTAAGGGAGATTTGATGTGGGGTTGACCGCAAAATATTTTTTAAAGCACCTCAGCTATATCACACCATGTATAAGTTGTTATCTGTGAGGCTCCACCACACTTTCTACATCAAATCTTTCTCATAGATTTGACAAATGATCAAGTTAGTCTTAGACTTAGAATTCAAGAACTCTGAGGCGACTATATGAAACTACAGTTCTTTTGTTGCTGACATCTGCTTTATTTGTACAGTAAATAAGGACTGTGAATCTGAAATCTTATGCCACAGTCTGAATTAATTAGACATTTGCGTCAAAAGGACCTTATCTCCAAGCCACCCTGTTTATGTTTGAAGCAACGTGAAGGAAAGGAGAGAAAAGAAAAGACAGCACGGACTCTGAGACACTGGGGAGAGTGAGGAAAAGGCAAGAGGTGTAGCAGCTGTTCACATCCTGCTCACACACACGAACACACACACAAACAAGTGCACACAATCCTGTAACGGCTGATAGGTTAACTTCCTTGCTCAAAAACTCTGTGTATTTCTGTATTTCCTTAAGGTGTATCATAGTTGCAGTGTGAGGAGAAACAGGCCAGGTATGGACCCTGCCATGTACCAATCTGAAGAGTGTTGCTCTTGTAAAAAAAACAAAAAAACAAAACAAACATGTTTGTGGGTAAAATGCATTAAAATGATTACTAATCTGCGCTTGCATACACGGTTATCGATTGGCGTCAGTACTCTCAGTGAGTGGTGAGCTTTTACTACGAGCCGATCGGTGTGCTCAGGATGCAGATTCTACAATTACACAGATTAGCCGGTTGTTAGTCGAGGCTGAGTAATTGGCAGTTTAGTGTGTGTCTGACCGTGTGTGGAGCAGTGATCACTGTAAGTGGCATGTTACCTGGCTATGACAAACAGCACACAACTGACACCCAAGTAAGCCAGCAGAATATACATCCAGATATCAGCCGAGAGGGGGTTGAGGAAGGAGAAGACCCCAGGGTTGGTCCCGTTGGGCTTGCGGTACAGTATACTTATACCCAGCGTCATGAAGGGCTTGGAGAAGTCGATAACCTTCTCGCGGACGTATGTGATAGCGAGTGGAGCCACTGCAAGATCAGCTCTCTGTCAACAGCAAAGATAAAAGAGAAGTGGGATTGAGTATAAATCAAAGGCACAGGAAGCATTTAGGGGCAATCAAATTAAGAAAACAGGATCTTTACACACTACAGAGCCTGTCCTGAGACACTTAGAGAAAAATTTAAAGCTTCCTTTCTCACTACGACCATCAAACACACTTTCCCGGCAAAATTCACCATTTTTCTCTCTGTAGCGGAGAGCAAAATGCATTTGCTGTCTTTCGGGCTGCCGTCCCTGTCCTGCTCCACGGATAGACCCAGGAAGTCTTTTGTCTCGCAGGTCTTACGCATATGTACATTTCCTCACTGGGAGGTGCTAAACCAGACATTTAGCACTGTATTGTTGTTATATGTATATGTAAATTTTTTATATATATATATATATATTTGTTGTCTTAGTGCTCAAAAACTTATTTCAGTGTTTCCCCTTTTTAGATTGGTTGAGACCTCAGACACTACACACTACAAACAACTAAATAGAAATCACTTCAGGCCTGTTTCTGTATTTTTGCCCATAAACTCTCCTATAGATGTACAGCAATCTTGTAAATCCATAGCATGTAATGTTGGTTGAGCTGGTTCAATAAACTTGTGATCATAATCTGTTTCGGATTTTGAGATGAATGTCGGAGAAAAAAAGTATGCAAAGATTTTGGAGCCAAGATTTACCTCGAATCTTATTACAGACTGTCTTTGAATATTGTCTTGTTTAACAGGGTTGTAGGTCCTGTGTTTTGCTTTGATGAGTAAACAATTTGTCTCTTTTGTAAACTTTCATCTCACCCAAATTGCACATCTAAGACTCGAGACAAGTATTAACGAACATATTTTAGTGCCTAGTTAAGTTAAAACTATGTGGACCCTCAGGCACAGAATCCTTTTTGAATGTAAACGTGTCATACAGGCTGGTGGTACATTGGTATGCTTTTCTGCAAATGGTTTCAGAATGTGGCGTCATTCCTCCTTGGACCACCGCAGAAGTCCTAGTTATAGCTGTACTTGTGATTTTCAGAAAAATGAACTGAGCCATCCCAAGGAAGTCGTAGCTCCACATCTGGGATAAAAACTACGCCGTGCCAATGACACTTAGTAAATCTTTATTCACAGCAAGGTCATGTTGCCCATTTCTCAAATGTGTGTCATTTTTGTCTCCGGCGGGTGCCATAAATCACTCCTGACTGAATTGACTTGTGTGTAATATTCACAGTTGTGATGCACGCGCCTATTGTGGTTTTGTTTAGCATTTATAAAGCAGTCCTCTCATCTATCCAAACTACTCTAATGCTCTCAGAATGAACATCAACTCAAGCATCCTTTGCTTTCTCAGTGGCACACACGTGAAAATGTAGTAGTTAGAGCATTAAACATGCAGATGAGAATTCTGGTAAATTCCTTTGACAGGATATTTCCAACTTGTTCAGCTGTATTCACGATTCCCTCCTCAGCTGAACGTCTCCCAGTGAGTGCACACTCCAGTCTTCTGAGAGCTTGTCTGCTGCAATAACCATCTGTCTAAGTCAAGTCTTACCGCTGGAGAAGAAGTGGGGCAAACCCATACTGAGCATCTTTTCACATGGGACTGGGCCCTTCAAGCGTGAAAAGAGAGAATCTGTCACGACAGCCAAACTCCCCACTCAAGAGCACGGGCGGCAGACAAGACTCGGGGTGTTAACAGAGGTTTGACCCCTGATGGATACTTCTTTTAATGGGGTCACATATTGACTATTGGCTGTGCAGTGTCTGCTATTTTTCTGCAGTTTATCCTAACTGGGACTTTGTTTGTCAGCGTAATGATCTACACAGTGAGCAGATTGTGTGTGTGTGAGTTTTAATAAGCTCTGTAGGGGGAACAACTCAAAAAAAGGATCTATGTTCTCATCGCATCACTGTGCTCGCAAACAGGCCTGGTCGTTTGTTTTTGTTTTTTTCTTTGTTTTTATTTCTTAGAATGTATGTGGTTAATGCACTGCTTCAACACTTTTCATCTCTGGTTATTTTCCAGCAAACTTTTGGAAGGTAAACAGATAATATGATAAACTATGAATGCAAAAACACAATATTTGGTCTATTTGTAATGCAACCCAATACAACAGCCCTACGATTAATGTTCTTGTTGTGAAATTTTTAGGATTCATTTTTTTTATTAGTTTCATCATCATTTTGAAGATTGCCGTTACAGATGGGATGATGTTTAAACCTATGGGTGAATTCTATCTACTGTAACTGAGATCCAATCACGGATTTGATTTTCATCATGGCGTGTTCTGCTTAATTTTACATTCCTTTATTCTTATCTGGATGACATTTGGACTGCTATAGCTGTTTTCACACCTAGAGTTTGCACTGGAGCTACCTATTGTTTGTACTCTAATTCTTTTCAGTCATTCATTCATCAAGTTTACTGTGTTGGGATGTTATTGCTATTGTTATTGTTGAGTTATGGCATCATTACAAAACAGCAAATGATGATACAGCCACGGTACAAACACCTGTACAGATGTAATAACATGGGAATTTGTCTTTGTCTTTGATTGTTTGCTCACTCATTCTTTCGTCTCCATTATTCCTTAATGTAGTTATCAGCCTATGTTCCTGGTAGACACTTTATTTTGTTCTCGTTCCAAATGCACCTAGGGCTCATCTGGGCTGCTGGACTACAGTTCATCATCTGTTAAAGAAGTTTTTATTGTCATTATACTGTCATATAACAAATTTTGTTCTCTCCATTGAAACCATCCCAGCTATAGGGAGCAGTGGGCACCCACAGTCCATGGACGGTTCGAAGAAACCGATTGGTCAGTCGCTGTCATGTGAACCATTAGTCAAAATAACGTACTGGCGAGTAAGGGTGGGAATTGCAAGAGATGTCCTGATACAATGTTATGATGTTTAAAATATCACAAACAAGAGTTCCGTACCGTACTGTACAAAGCTCCACACTTTCATATGATCAATGGCGTTATACTGGCATTTAACAACAATAATGTTCTATGAGGAATGTGGATAGGCAAACATTGGGGTTCCATTATCTTGCCTCGTGATGGAGGAAAACAGATTTATGAGCAAAGGTCCTGGCAATTGCTGGTTAATTTGTGTATCGTTCTTCTATCATGTGTTGGCTCAGTTCTGCTTACCTCACCTGTTTATCTCCGTCGGAGCTCAAACTTGTGGTGATAATTATTAAGTTGCAGCCATATCCTGGAATACTTTTCTCGGACTGTTTGCATATTTAGCAAGTCGAAAGTTTAGATTTAAACTGACAGCCTGCTGTGTGCTGCTCATGTTAACACCGTGGTGTAGCCAGTGTTCTGGTCTGTTAACAAAATTTGTTCATGCACAATTACAATATGAATTAAAGTATGGATTTTTCATCTGCATGGTAATTCCAGAACCACCTGTGTTAGGAATTGTGATTTGTTACAAAATCAATGTTTTCTCCCATCCCTCTCGGGTACTGGGAGGCATTTAGTTTACAACCCAACAGTTTTATACTCCCAACTATCTTAATTGGAAATGATAAAATATCGGTATTACAGTTTCAATTCAGATGCCGCTGTGTACATTACCTGTACCTGTATTTGTATACTGGTCAAATGTTTGCTGAGGTGCTTTCATACTGGATCATTGTACATCACAGACTCACATGGTCCATTAGCTCCTTGACCATGCCGTTCCACTGACCGGTGGTCTCATCCTGGGCACCATACTTCCCATCCTCCACCAGCCGAACCTCGTAAGTGAAGCCCAAGATGTTGGCTAGCTCTCTCAGCAGGTCTATGCAGTAGCCCTCAAAGCGGTCGTTCCCATACAACGGCTTGTCAGACTTCTTGAACATCACGTAAGGCTCCTCCTGTTTGGTGAAACAGGGACAGAATCGTGAGAACTTCTGTTTACTGACAAGGTCTATCTGAGACACTTATACTGTTCTTCTTCTATGTATGTTGCAAGCGTTATACACACCGCATTATGGCCTCACTCATCAATATTCATGTTATGATATTTGATATAATTTTTTGCACAGAAGTCTTATGGACAAAATAAGTAAGTCCACGTCCGATTCGCGAAACGTGTGTGCGACTCACGGCAATTATGTTGATGAATCCCATCTCATTGTAAAGTGTATGTTCTATTCATTTGGTGGTTAGCATAGGGCACCACCCCAAAATCTCCATAAAGCGCTGCACATTTTAGGGCATTGTGCCGAATATCAACAAAAAGTACATAAAAGATGGATTGCTGAATGGACAAATGGATGCATGCCATGAGATGTTGGATAGAGTGTCTCCGAACTTAGACATGACTATAATAATACATATCAGTGACCCTCCTCTCAGGCATAGCAGGCTTCCGGTGGGCTGTGGGCAAGCTTTAAGGACACCAAACACCTTATCAGTAAGATAAGAGATGCTGAGAGATGGACACAAAAAGGGAGAGCAAGATCCAGCGCAGCACACAGCTGAAGAGATTACAAATGTGTTCTGCTTCCTTTCACCTTTTCCACTTACCACCAAGCATTTCATCCTTTCTTTCATGTAACACCTCTTTCTTGCCTCACACCATATTTTCTACATTTGCCTGCTCCCCTTACCTCTGCTCCATGCACCATCTGTCATTGTTAGCCTTACGCTCTCCTTCTCAGTGCATTTCCCTCATTTCTATGACTCCCTTGTCTCTCTTGGTGGGCTTAATCTGAAAATGTCTCATCAGGCAGGTGTTGTTTGCCGTATAACTGCGCCGACAGAAACAAAAATACGCGAGAGCTCTTAGCTCCAATGGCTTCAGTTTCTGTAGTAGACACTCATTCATGATTGCATTAGGAAAAAGAACTGTTTCTTGTTTCCACAGGTATAAATAAAGGGCTTTTCTCTGTTACTGCATTATTCATGAGTCACATTTTTGCCTTGTCACAGACATTATAGAGAAATGTTGACTGAATGCACATAGTCCTGCGGAAGAATTACCGCTTTCAACTCTCAACTCTCTTTTAATATTTTTTGAACTTGGTTCAAAAATCTCAGATTATCAGTCTGTGATATTGTCTTTCAGATATATTTTTAGATGTTTCTTTTGGCCATTTCTCATAAATATAACAGCCAATTAAGCTTATGTTGAAATAGATCTTTAATGTGTGGTGTCATGTGTTCAATTGAGGCATTTTACAGATTTATTTGGCACCAAAACAGACAAAACAAAGGTTAAAGGTTAAAAGAAGGTATAATTGTTAAAACAAAAAAAACAGCATCTTGGCACTTACCACTGACAACTGGAATGCACCAAATGCAGATGTAATTAATAATGATATCTATGCCCTATTTTTTGTTTCACCCATGTTATGAACCTGGGCTCATTCATAAAGCTTACCTTACATCAAAAGGCCAAATGAGCCCCGGTGTTCATTGTGCGTATAATGTAAAAGCCAATGAAAATCCCCATGTTAATGAGCTGCTATATATTTAAGAGCCATAATTTATAGTCATTTATTTGTAGTACTAGTCAAAGCTACATGGATATCAAGCAAAGCCCTGAATTCTCTGCTTTAGATTCCTGCTTTTCAAAATAAGATGTACAAAATTCTCTTTTTGTATCCAGATACTACGGGGCGTCCCAAGCCACAGGGGAGGAGGTGCGTGTATGTGTGTGTGTGTCTCACAAGGAGAGATGCAGAGGAGGCACAGTGCCCTTAGAACAGGTGTGATATCAGATGATTGTGCGAACACAGATTTTACAACCACCTCTGTGGTTGAGTTTCCCATAACTATAAAGTCTGTGTGGTAAGTCGTTTTTGGGCCGTCTGCCTTTCATCATGTCAAGTTGTTTGATGATGTGACAACCAGACGTAACCATGACAATCTGTACCGTTCCAGATTTAAGACAGGTTGTTGAGGACTGAGCATGACAGAATACTTTAAATGTTCTTAAGTGTGGGAACATTGGTAAAAAATCTACTGTAGATTTACAAAGACAACAAAAACATATCAATATAAAAAATACATCTGGTGTTGTCCAGGCTCACTTTTGAGTTCGCAGTCACCATTTACTTCAGATCTGCTGACACAGTTTAATCGGAACTATTATACGTTATATGTACTTTATGTGCGGGTACATTATACTTCCGTGGCTCTATAACTGCAAGGTTACAGATGGAATCTTGATGAAAGAGCAAAGCACTGTCTACATGACGATTGCTACCAGACTAACAGCAGCGTAAACACAAAGCAATTTTTGAATGTGGATGTGTGTAGCTGCTAATGTAACACTGAAAATAAACAGTAATTCCACACTCTATATTCCCGGTACTACCTCTATTGAAAGAACACATACAACATAGAAGGATCAGTATAGACACTATGACTATTCATATATGGTCCCTGTCTATATACATTTGTCTCGTGCAACTCTTGTTGGGAGCAGTATTTTCCTGTCTTCCTATTGCCATAGTAACTAAGCCAATGCAACGTGCCAGTATTTTCAGATTCACACGTTTTGTTTAAAGGGCCAACACTTATTGAAATTCCCAATATTAGTGGTCGGGTCCATTCAAAGTGATTTTTGTTGCTAAGATATCACACTGCTATGCTCCCATCCAAGTTGTTCACAGTATCACCCAGTATATCAGCCTCGATCAACAGGTGAGCTTGAGCTTAACGCGAAAAACCAAAGAGAAGAAAATTTAGTTGCTAAAACAGACCCAAAATTCATTTGAATCAGAGCTGTCCATTTGTAATATTTCTCCAAACAGTTCTAACCATAGAAGCATAAAACTTGCACTGATTGTTGTGCATCAAGCTATCAGTCTGAGTCATGGCCCTGTCTGCCAGGTGAGATCAAATGAGTTGTTTTTAAAGAAGCCTTTCAAAGAGACAGCGAAAATGCTGTTTTTTTTCCAGTCCAGTGATTACATATCTTTTTGTAGCTACCATTAACTCAGATGAACAACACATTGTTATTTATCAGAAGAACAGCATGTTATAGCTAATTCGCCAGCCTGCAAAAGTGATTATGGCTCTGTACAGTATTTTCAACGAACTTGCTGAATCCTGTCTGACCCTTATTGATCTAAACCAAACCAGACATATCCACACTCTCCACTTGTCCCGGTCCACTGTTGGGTTCCTTTATTTGTTTATATATCTTTTAGGTTTTTTTCCATCATTTATCAGCACTGCTTTGATGGTTTTTCCATCCCCAGGATGTCAATACCCAGGGGATATTGATGAGACCTAGCGTTGTGTTGTGTTTCATCTCCTTCCTTGTTACGTACTACGCCCTCCCCACACAAAGACACACACATACTTCATCTGTGTTTTCTTTCTATCTGTAAAGTTGCCTGCTTACTTCATTTCCTTTCAGAGCATGTGGTAAATAAACAACAACAACTGTCTGCAAATCGACGCCTGTGCTCTGATTACCCACCGTTCCGTTCAGTAACACGTCTGCTTTCGGTGACAAACTACCTAGTTTTTGACACATGCATTAGACATGAATGTGTGTGAATGTGTGTGCAAACAGAACACCTGGGAAAGGTCTGATAGTGCCAATAAGCCAAATTCCACAATGCCAGGACAGTCGCTGTGACAAGTTTCCTGACAATACTCCACAATCTCTCTGTGATGTAGGCGCCTGCCTCTGCTCCCCTCCCTCATTCTCGCCCCATCTCTCTCCCTCTCTTTCTTTCCCCCTCTCCCTCTCTTCATGTCAAGCATTGGGACAATTGTTATCTAGCTCGTTGAGCACAAAGCAGTTATTGCGAGCCCATTAGGAGCATATGACCTCTCACCTTCTGTCAGCTGTGACAGAGTGTAATTATCATAAACAGTCACTCAACACATTAACAAAGAAGCACCTTCCACTGGTTCCAGTCAGCGCTACTGGTGCTTTTTCTCACCCAGGAGATATACAGCGGATGAAAATGGTCCCTGACTGACACATTTCATAAGCTTGCGCTATTGGAAGATTGTGTGCAATATTTCTCAGCAACAAACAGAAATGAGGTCTGGCAAAAACCATTTGATCTTTTAAGATCAACAAAAGAAGGAAAAAAAGTGCGTAGGCACACAAATTTTAAAATATTACCTTGATTGATATTCGGACTTCCTTAACGATTCCGACTCAATTAACTAGACTTTATGCAAATGTAAATATTCTAACTTAAAATTGTGGCTACCACTTCCTCTGTTAAGAAACACTACATTTTATTTCTTGTGTGGATGTAATCTTGTGATATTCCTACATTAATAAAAAACTGTTTTACTACATGACAACGGCTGAGGTTCAAGTATTTGTATCTTTACTCTCAGACCATACATTCGGAACTACATTAGGGACCAGGTGGAGTCGGAGCTCTGAGGCTCATCCAGGGAATTCCTTGATGTTTTATCTTGTGTCTGAATTACCTGCTTTGGGTCGGAGGTAGCAAGACATGAAAGCAACATTTTCAGCTGAAAGAGATCCTAATCTTAGTACAGCTAAAGAGTTTGGTGTTTTATTATCTGTGGGCTGGTCATGATGAATAATTATACAGCCACTGACTGACAAAGGATTATGGCTTAATTGATGGACTGAGTACAGGACTTGTTATGCTGTGTTTTTTATTTTGTGATAATGCTACTTTTACTTGACTAATGATCTGAATATGTCATCCACCACTGCTTTGAGTGAGAGAGAGCGGGAGAGAAAGAGACACTGGAGCATCTTTAATTAAAAAGACGGAGTAGAAGGAAAAGTGTGTGTCTCTGTAAAACAAACCTAATTAAACCCAATAGCACATCTATCCCTCTCTGCAGACTCACCTTTAAACACAAAATCAACATTTTTCTTCTCCCGCAAATTAAAAACAATGGATTTTGTGTCTTGGGGAAAAATAAAAGATAGCACTTTATTTGACTTATTATAAACATTTATTCAAGTGTTATTGATTCCTTTCCTTGCTGCATGGAGACAGCAGAGAGCAAAGTGAATTTTTGGTGCTTTTGGCATGTTAAGATGGGATGGAAGACTGCTCCTGGGTTTAAGCATACAAAAAGGCATTGTGGACCTTTTGATTTAAAACAGATTACTGTAGGCCTATATATTTAGGGTGGTGGCGCACTTTGTTTGCTTTAGTCTGAATCAGGAAATGAGGGTACTTTCATACTTGGTGTCTGCACTAGACTTTAGCTTTTTGTTATATATTATATTATTTTATATTATATTATACAGTATTATATTATATATTTTTTTATTTGGTCTGGTTGATTTTCACATTGCATTAAAAGAGGCACAGCAAACTGCAACAGGAATCATTTTTGATGGTTTAGCAACTTTGTGTAGATAAGCTGCCATGTCACACGCTAAACTACACAATCCAACTACAAATCCAAGTTGTCATGCAACTAAAAGGAACTGGTCTTCTTTTGTACAATCAGTAAGGTGATAAGTAACATTGCTCACTCCTAACATGACACTAGTTGGAATATGTTGTAAAAATCACACCATTTTGCCATTGCAGAGACCAATCCGGTGAGTATAACATGATATGTGACTGGCATACTATGTGTTCCACTCACAGTGTCAAATTTGAAGAAAGATTCTGTCACTAAAATGTAGTAAAACTAATGTAAAAAAGCAAAATATATTAACATACATTCTGATTGTCCAAAACGATATGCTGATTGAATTGTGAGTATGTGTATAACCACGTTGCTTCCTATGATGTAAAGAACACACACAACCAAATATGCAACATGTTGATCTGAAGTACACCTGTCATTATAAAATTATTTTCACATTTGAGTAATTTACTCCTTAATTCAAGTATGACTATTATTATGAAATAATTGATTTATGTATATGTATATACTTTGAGTATACCTATGAGTCAGTCAGGGCCTGTTTTTTACTTTATGTTTCTTCAGAGGGAAAGGAGAATTTGAAACTACAATATCCAAATCCCAATTAATAGTAATTTAAATGAAAATCATAATAGGTAGTCAATTATCTATTGTTTCACTGCTGCCTTTGTTGTCGTATTGTTATAAAAGTGACTTTGGATGGCCACTGACTCCAGACGAATGCTAAACAAGGACCTCATCTCAGTAACACCTCAGGGAAACCAGGCCTGATGATGAGTGCAAAAAAGACCAAACCAATGGGAATCAATACCATGAGTGACACGATTAGCAAATAAACCTGTAGACACATTCACTTACTGCAGGCAGCATAATGGATAATAGACTACACTGTAGCGGGTACTCTCCCATATATCCATCAGAAAACAATGAAATCTGCAAGGAAGAGTTGGAGTTTGATTGATCATGTTCTGAGGAGGGGGCCTAACAGGTTACATTGAACCCCAGAGGAAAAGACAAAACAGGGCAAACACAAATGACCTGTAGGCAGCTTACATGGGAATGAAGAAAAGAATGGGACTCCTTTAGTAGGAAATGTGTAAGAGTATATTGATTATATCGATTACATCCCATTAATCATGACAGTCTGAATCTTAACATGTATAGGGTGTCTCTTGCCTCTTGCACAATTACGCAAGGTATACAGTAGAGTGTAGATACTTGTGAAAGAGCTCTGCCCAACACTGGGTGCCCATCTACTCTGTTCCATGGAGGGCATACCTGCTGCATTTAAAACAGCTGTACTCTGTAAGACTTGGGGCTCCACAGGGCTCTGTACTTGGTCCAATACTCTTTTCAATTTACTTGTTTCCTCTGGGTGACTTAATATTAAGTAACTGTAGAGATTTGCATTCTTATGTGCGGACAATACACAGCTACATGTCTCCATAAAACCGCATCAGGATTCTCCAACCTGGAGCCCTGTCTCCTAACCCTTAAGCATTGGATGACAAAGAACTTACTGCTTCTTTATGCAGATAAAACTGAAATGGTACTCCTATTCCCTAAGAAGCAAAGATTGTCTTTTAAGAACATTTCAATAATATTTTATGACTCTCCCATCAGACCTTCTACAACTGTTCAAAATCGAGGCGTAGCTTTTATTGCAGATGTGACTTTCAACGATCAGATTCATAGTATTACCACGGTTGCATACGTTCACCTCCAAAATATAGCCAGGATCAGAATGTTCCTTTGCCGAAACATTAATTCATGCGTCCGTCACATCGAGACTTCACTACACCGACGTCCTTTTCTCCCGCTTTGAAGAAAACTGCAGCTTATTCAAAACACTGCAGCTCATATCCTTACCTGAACCCATAAATCATGTTATTTTCCTACATTGTTATTTAATCTCCATGTAATTAATTTATCCCACATGCAGTTCCACCTGGCCATTAGAGGAGAGGGAATCTCTCCGTGAATTTCCTCTAGCGAGGCCGTTTCCTTTTTTCCATCCTGTTAAAGTTTTGTGTAGCGTTTTTCTTTGTCTTCATAGAGAGTTTGGACTGGGGCTTTGTTATGTCGGCATGTAAAGCAACTCTGTCGCTGCGTTTGGGTCCACATTTTTGTGAATCATAACAAAGGGAGATGAAGAAAAGTCTCACATACAGAATTGAACTTTTAAACTTACCTACTTAAATGCCCTTGGTTGGTGTCCCCTTCTACATACCGTTTATATGGTTATACTTCATTAGTAGGCAGCAGAGATATCTGCAGTATTTGGGGTTAAATGGTTGTGTTACAGTGTGGATAATGATCAGCTGATCCTAACAGAGGCAAATGAGAAAAATGAGGTGCATCAAGTAGTAGATAATCGACAAGATATGTTACATTAAGCATGATTGGTTGTGCTGGCATTTGGGTCAATGATCCTTTACAGTACATATATGTCAGCTGCGGTTTGACAGGTGGAGGCATTTCACATTCCAAGCTGTCTGTGAGCCCCGACACTGGCCTGTTTGCATTTCCTGGATTCCCATAGTGGGAGAGGGCTGTAACCAAATGGACATGAGACCTGATCTGTTTGTTTGTTTGGCCAAAACAATCATCAACAAGACTCTTGAGCCCTTTTTTAAATCATTTTTCCTCATTTAAGTTTCAACACATAAGAGGATGGGAGCAGATTTGTGCAAATGAAACAATCCAGATAGCTGTCCACAATATTTTGGGGCCATCTGGTATAAATGTAGGATCCATAACCCTTTATCTGGATACATTACCTGTCACATTGTAGATTCACTCCAATATGGAAAAATAATAATAATAAAAATAAATTGAATAATCCTGATTGCACAATGATTAGGAAACCTGTCCACTTCATCACCTGGAGATGTAAGGGTGTAATTTTTAGGAATAATACAATCAAACAATTCAGTTCAGGAGTTTGCTTTTGGGAGGGAACGACACCCTAAGCAGCTAACAACAATAAAAACTCTACAACCACACTGAACTCTTTTATTGCTTCTTCAAAAATGCTTCCCTCGACACTATACAACATCTTGGATTGTGTCACTACAAATACATTTACCAGCGTTAAATTGGGAGAAGGACTTCAATCAATCAATCTTGATTTCTGGACTCAATCTGTAGCAACATTCTGACCCTCAGTATTAATGTGTAGTGTATGCATTGTATTTGAAGGGCTATTATCTCATAAATATGCCGGCTGCACCAAAAGCATGGTCAGTGGGGAATGAACACTGAGTTTTGGCATTTTGGTGAAAAAAAAGAAAACTGGCTGTAGCTATTTAGTATGAATACATTATAATACAATAGCTGTGGGTGTGTTAGGGACAATAGTTGAAACTTAACACTATTATCCTCCCTTAAAGGACAGCCTAGCTGCGAGGGAGCTCTTTCAACCGGCAGAGTTGAGCAAAAAAAGCAGGAAAATCTCACTGCAGAGGCATTATGCAGTGCCGAACTCCTTTCAGTCTAAACTCAAAGAGAGCCTGAAGATTTCATTGGTAAACACAGTTGACTGCATTTGTAAAATAGTACACATCCGATTTTATTCCTGTGCATCCAAACTGATTTTGGGTACAAATTCAAAATAAGATCTTCTTAACTATATGCAAAACAGAAAATTTGAGATATCACTTTAAATGACTTGATTTACACCTGGATATTTGTGATGTGGTAGATGAGTGTGTTCTGAGTCTCCTGTTCTTAACATTGACATGGATTTGTTTTTATCTGGATGATTTATCTGGATACAGATCACATGGGACCAACTTAAAAATATTCATCATCTATGTGTTGTCTTATGTAATGTTCTTCACATAAAAGTCTTCAATTTGAGGTAACCGCTTGTATAATTCAAAACAATATAAAAGCCTTGTTGTAAATCCATTCTTTGTTGTTGCTAATAATGTTCAATTTTTGTTGACCTTGTGTCATAGGTGTTGTTTGAACTCCATTGTAATTATTGCAGCCAGAGATAGAGCTGCTGTTATCTAAGAAAAGTCCAACTGATTCAAATCCCTTGTCACTAAAATAGAAAATTTGCATATCAGGTCTCCAAAAGCGCATTTGTTTATGAAGCGGTGGTTTTGGAGCGAGAGATGCGCGGGGGGGGGCGCATTTTCCTGTTGTTGTACCTATCTCACCTTTGTTTCTCTCTCTCCCCCTACCCTCTGTCTCTTCTCACTGTCTCCACCATTTTAGATTTTGTCAAAATAAATCAAATTCTCTGTGAAATTTTGTGGGAGCCTTCCTATGCGTATGAACACACCTCATTGGGTAGGTGTTTATCACAGCATCAGGGCATCACTGCGTTGAAATTAAAGAGCAACTGTTGGTTTGGGAGCACATAAACTGTTCTAAAACACTTGTGCATCTTTGTAATAATAACTCTCAGTTTAGGCATTTTTATGTAAAGGTGCAGGCAGCCATCGTATTCTCATGCAGAGAACAATAAAACATGATGGAGTGGATGTGGAAGCCAGCGTGCTCCTTGCTCTCCTAAGACATTACGCACTATATTATCTGCAGATCCAGCCATTAGCCTAAAGGTACTTTCTGCATTCCTTCAGTAGCATTATGGGAGTGATTTCCAAAGTAGATAAACTGTTGATAGGCCAAGATCTCAACTATAATTACATCATGTTTTATTGTACATAATCCCTGAGAAAATGATGAGAAGCTGGATGAAAGTGTGCATCAATCAAATGTAACAAAACCAATTATTGTCAACCCTCCCCCCTTTTCCTCACCGCTTACAGCCATCTCCATGACTCAATCCTGATATGGCAATTACAGCCGCTCAAAGACTTTGCTAATAACTGCAATCCACTTCACGGCATGCGTGGGGGAAAGACGGGCTGTGATAAATAATCACAACCCACAGTTTAGCTGATAGTCTTGTTTTTATAAAAGGATCATGAATGGCTTTGGTTTTTCTTTCTTTTCCACGTGTCCCTTCACTGTCACGATGGCTTACATAAGGCACATACTGTATACTTACATAGGAGTGCAGGAAGAAATGCATGCACACCAAAGCACAGATATAGTGCCAGTAAAAAAGAGCCAATATGCACATTTGATTGATTTCTGTCTAAAATCTTTGGTTTTGTAGCACTGGCAGTTGAGAATATATGACCTGCATCTGTTTTCAACAAATTGGGAGTCCTCCACAGTATGGATGGCAACTAACAATTTTGGAGTGCAATGCTTTGGGGTACTCTACATCAATTGAGTTAGAGAAGAGCATCCTGGGAAAGTGCTCCAGAAAGAAGGGGAGCTAAGGCACAGCACTGAAGGATTTTTGAGAGGCACGGCTTAAAAATAATGACATCTTTGAAGGCAGTCCTTTACAGCTGAGAGCGGTTCTAGCTCTTCTATAATTGGCCCCAAATAAAGTAGCATTACCATTTGATTTAACTATAAACACACATTAGCCACATTAACTTGCCTGCATTGACAAGGGGAAACAGTTTAAATTTAACAGACTTTACAGAAACTGAAAGTGCAAATATGGACTTGCCAACTTTCATCAAAGGTCCCTTTAGTTGTGAAAATGGTCAATTGTGCCAATGAAAAAAACAAACACAAAACAAAGGACAGTTGTAAGAAGCAGAATCAAGCAGATGAAGAAGGCCAACTATTATGCCTCTGTTTAGCATTTGTATTTGACAAATAAAGAGCAGTAGATGGACCACACAAGCTACGCAGGCGTGCATGTCTCTGTGTTGTGGATAGTTGTTGTGGGTCCTGGTATCCAATGGAGTCTTTCATATGAGTGCCATGAGATAACCTTTGTTGTGATTTGGCGCTATATAAATAAAATTGAATTGAATTGAATTGAATCATAATAAAAAAAAAAAACCATAAAGATCTTCTTTACACAGTTTTATGACAAGCCAAGATTGGAAAATCAATCTTTATGATTTATAAACAGGTTTTATGATTTACAAATGTTTTGACCAATAACATCCTCAGCTCCAGCAGGGAAGGTTGGCCCTTTTATCAAACCTCCTCACTTCCTCCATGATACGCTCTTGTGACATTTTTTATGACCCCATTTGCAGAGACCTTCTCTGTGGAGGTGAGGCGAGGTCTTTTTTTTTGTTTGTTTTAATTTTTCAGAGGTACACCAGACAAACTGACACTCATATTTCCACCTATGAGTTTCCAGTTCACATAAGCTGTGTGTGTTTGGTGTCTAGCACGAAACAAGAGCACCCGGAGGAAACAAAACATGTCTAATGAACCCACAGAGTCAATGACCGGCATTACAGACTTTTCCCCTTTAGTGTTTAATTGTCCTCATAAATCTGGATCACAGATACTTCCGCTTCTGCTTGCACATATTTTCATCTTTTCCCACATTTTCTGTGCAGCCTTGTGGCTCAGCAGACATAGAAATGGGCCTTTAGGATGAAAGTACTTTCACAATGTTCTGGATGGGAATCTGGGATTCGTGACTCATGAAGCGCCACAAAAAAACAAAACATAGAAATGTAACGGATCACCTGGATTTCTCATATTGTATGAAATCAACACCAGTTTTACATTTTGCCTAATTTCAGCCAATTTAAACAGCAATACTGTGTCCCAACCACATACTATGTAGTTATCCCAACCGTTGTTTGAAAAAGTAGGATGTTCACACTAAAACTTAGACACATATTATGCTTAAAAGTGCATGATAAAAATGCAAGATTTATAAAAGTTAAATTCAACAATACTGCTGTCCCATGATGCAACACACCATGAAAATGAAGGAGCAGATCATGGCTGAAATCAAAAACAAAAATAACGTACCAGTATGGTGGAGACGATTAGGGATCTGTTGGATAGGGAATCAGACACATTTGTGGTCTTTTTCTTCTGGTTGTCTGTCATATTCAAGCCACTCGGAGGGTCCCAGGTGCCGATCTGGAAACAGAATACGCTAACATAATCAGGGACACTGAGTGTATTACTAGGCACACAGAACAAGAAAACATATGGACAAACCAACATCTTTAAAAGTCGCTCCGTGTGAGATGGGGCTTCCTACTTAGATAGGAAGCCCAAACGTTTTGGATTGGCTAGTGTGACTGAGATACAACAATAATTCTGTTTGGAGGAAAAACAATAACATTAGTATCTAGTATGCTATCCCTCAACACACAAGCAGACACACACACATACACACACACAGACATACAGCCACACTCAGAGAATAATGTGAAGCCCCCCTAAGGACACACTTGACAGCTATGTGAACCCTCAGATCTGTTCTTGGGCACTTGCTTATAGTGAGTCCTGCAGGGAATAATGTTAGGGATGATCTAGAATCGGCCTCATGGCCTTTGGGGGGACAACAATGAGAAGAAATGAAAGGAGGAGTGCATGGAAGGAGGACGATGGCAGAGCAGTCGTGCCTCTGGGCAGCTCTTGTTCTCTCTGAGCTCCCCCTTAAGTCTTCACGCTGTATCATCCCATCAGATCCTTCACCATCTAACCCCACCACCCTGAGTCTCACAAGCAGGGTCGTAAACACTCAAACCCACCCAGTCACACACTCCTCAGGGCTACTCTGACATCCTGTGCAAGGCCCCAAGATAGGCTTTGTAATTGCAAATCAACTCTTTAATTCAGACTTCATGAGGCTGGAGGGCTTCTGAAGGGGTTTTTATTAATGGAGTAAATTATTCATCGACGTGCAGGCACACACAGCACATAGACCAGAGGTCAGGAGCTGCTAAGACGCCAACTGGTGAGGATGCTGGAGTGTGAAGTGTTTGCTGCTGCATTCAAGAGTATTATTTGTATCATTGTTGTAAGCGTGTTTACTTTCTGCAGATAATCACAGGAATTATAAACTGACTGGTGATGAAAAGATGTATAAGATATAGGCACCTGGAAACATAAATGCAGACGGTGACATCAAATTATGACCCATTAAAACTGATAGTAAAGACTGCTAAAAATCTGATTACCACAACAACACTCAGCCTCTATAGGCTGCGGCTGTTTTGAAGTTTCCTCACTGATACTAACTGCAGCTTTGGTCAGCTAGACAGATTCACTTGTTGTGTTTCCATTCCAGTTTCCCCCAAAAGACAGGCAAATCGAGAGTGTTTCCATTAATGTCAATTAGGTTATGACAGTAAGGCTTGCAGGGGAAAAAGTGGGTGTTCCGCCCTCAAGTAGCTCTTGGGGAATCAATGATCAGTCCATCCTATCGTATCCGATTTGCCACCACTACATAGCTCTCTTTTTCTCGGCTTACATTCAAAAAAATCCAAGGCTCATCTGCAGTCCACTCAGACCACATAATGTGTCTGTAAAATATTCTATCAGAGAAAAACAAACAACCCAACAAAAAATTAAAACTAGACTTCATGTCCTTGAAAACATGGCACTCTCCGTGTCTCATTTGCTGCTACTTCTCACTGCAATGTTATTCTAGCCATAGATCCACTCAAACAAGAGGAGCATCTCTTCAACCATGCTTGAAAATGTCAAGATGTCAGACATGCTTCAAGCTGGATCAGGACACTCGTCCAAACCACTTGAAGTTTATGACTGTTAACATGGGCACGAGCAGTGATTTGATGCACGCACGTCAACAGAAAACTGTCAAACCTCTACTACAGCGTCAGCCGCTTGTCCACTGTCTAACTACGTGTTTAACAACCACATGTTTACATTTGTACCTAAATATGGTTCAATTCAATGCATCTGTATTGTGCTCTCACTCCCATTTTCGGAGACTTTTCTGGAAATAGCACGTTATCCATGTGTTGGCAAAATGTTTGAATGGAACATACTACCCTAGCATGGGTGAACAGTGCAGGACTGCATAATGAAGCCCATACATATTCAAACTGACCAAAGCAGCAGCTTTCCACCGATATGACTCACTTTCATGAGCATTTTATGCAATTTTTCGTCCTGATGAAGTAACATTACGAATTTTTTTTTCTCTTATACAGTAGGCTTGGGTTTTAAAAACCCGACATAAGGCCTGGATCTTTGTCAGCCCTCTCTTTCATAATAATTCATATCTAATTTTGATGTAGGTTAAAAGGGCATAAAAAGGGGAAAATGCCAAAAACGCCCTTGAATAATGTTAATGTCTGTCAACTGTTCAGAAAGACGCAGTTTTTATTTATCTATATGAACAAGGTTGCACATATTTTTTTTTTTTTTTACAGGAATACCAGTGGGCTTATGCTGGTGCACACTGCAAGAAAAACACAAATATTTGCTTTTTGTTATGGATGTGGTGGGAGGAGATGATTTCACCCTATAAATGTAAGGAGCTCAAAAGGAATGCTGTCAGATCAGATTGTTTTCTGTTAATCTGAATTCACCACATAAACATTTATTGTTATGCCTCCCTCAAGTAAATAGAACACATTAATTTATGTATCATCAGGTGCATGAATCAATGATTTATTATGAGAAATGTATCAATATATTTCACTACAGATGATGAATGGTCAAAAATTAGTAAGAATATGAGGGACAGACATATACAGGACAGAAGGACTCTGAATAAGAGAGTTACTTCTAACCTTGTGGAAGTATAAACTCTCTGTCCTGCTAGGAGGATATTGCACACCCACACTTTCTCCTTGTTGTTGTTGTTGTTGTGTTTGTGAGAAATACATTATCCCTGCTATTTTGTCCACACCTATCCATTCTCCACCAAGGAGAGTGAACAACACATGCCATATTTTATGTAAAAAAAAAAGAAAAAATGCACTGCATAGCCTGCAGCTTTTGACACACAGCCCAATGGCCGCTATAATAAGATATAAGTTCCAAGTTGAACACAACATTCACCCATTATATTTTTCAATGCTTCCAACAGCCAAGTTTGTTGCTGCTCAACCAAATTTCTCCAATGAATTGCTTCTGGCGGACGACTAAAAAATATAAAGGTCGCGGTATTGTGCTGTTAACTTAGCCTGGTTGAGTAGTGAAACTCACCTTCTCAAGGCCCTCCTCCTTTAGACTGATGACATCTAGGTCAAAGTCAGTCCTCAAACCATTGGTCCGATTGAAAGTGATCCTCCCAGTTAGTCCATCCCAGTGGGCCTGGAGAGACAGACATGAATTAGCATCACCTCCACATCTTCTCTTTCAAACATTTGATGTGTGTGTGTTGATGAACCAAAATATGAGCACAGTTTCAGCTTGCACAGTTTTCCCCGGTATCAGGGTCCGTACACAGACTCTGGGATTCCATTTGTGACAGTGGTAAGGCTATTACTCACTCTGTACAGATACTGATGGGTGCGATAGGATACAACGTAGCATGAAAGTGTAACAGAGCAAAAAGGATTTTTGCGACTGTGTTCCTATGACTGGAAGAGATCAGGGCCCCTACTGTTTACCAGTACCCGTCTCTAATGAGTACTGGTCATTCACTCAGTGTGGCCAACTATGTTAGACAAAATGTGTCATAGTGTGCCACTGATGGAGCTGACTATCCACTGATAGCAGGCAGAGTACTTTGTCTCACTTATCAACTAGGATTCCCAAGTGGAAAAACTATTTTCTGTGCTGACATAAACCTGGGACTGAGCTACTGATGAATATAGCATCGTTGTATGAAAAGAGGGAAAACTTCATTTCATTTTGCTATGACTTTGACTATTATTAGTCAACTTCACCTTTGTTGAATTATTTGAGGTGAGAAATAGAATTTTAAAAATGTTACGATATACAACAATTCACACGATGAGTTTTTTTTGTTTTTTTTAGCTCAGATAAAAACTGAACAAATGTGATTTTAAATGTACTCAATGAGATGCAGAGTGAGCACACAACTGTTTTATTGTATTTAATTGTTCACAATAACAATAATTACATACTGTGCATCCACGATAATATCTATAATATTTGTAATTTTAGAATATTTGAGATTTTAATATACCAATAGTATCAACAATTTCAAAGATTCAATAAGGGCCTATTCAAAGACCTATAGACTTAGTGGGAAAAAGCTCCAGAATGATACAAAAGAAAAATGTCAGTGATCTTGTTTGCACATAAATCACCTGGAAAGCAGAGAAAAAAAACTCTGTGAGACAGAAAACCAACACTAACAGCAGCATGAGCTCCACTGCTATCCCCCATGAGAGGAGAATCAGAAACTCACAGTTCATTATCCACAACAGAATATGAGAGGTTGTGAGGAATTACAACTGAATATAAATTACTAATGAGTGTGAAAACATAAGCAGTTATTATACGAGGAATATTATACAGTATTGATTTTTGAAACTTCTAGGTACTGTAAATCATGTTGGCTTTGGCAGATTATTGTAATATAGTCAGTCAGTTCATTAGCAGAGGCAGGCTGTCTTTAGTCCACCGTACAACTGAACACACACTTAATCGTTATCCATCATTCTTCCACGTTAAGCTTGATGTCAACCCTTGAAGCTCTAATTTATATTTATACACTTAAAATTAAAATAGCTCGGTGTATATTCAGTTCTCATAGTACTGCAGTTTTATTTTTTCATACGGGTCTGCAGGATATCTTAAAAAGAAACAAAAAGATTTTTAGTGAATCGTTTTCCTCTATTTTTGTGATAAATACAGGAAGGTCATGTAAAGTGCAGTCTACAGAAGCATTAGCACTATCTCTGCTACCAGTAGTAGCATTCTCAGGCTAATAGCTGTGTTACACAACACTAAACTGATATATAATAATTTCAGCAAACAGAAACATGTCAGAGGAAAAATCTGAATGGTTTTTATTTCTTACAAATGCTTTGTAAAATTGCCTTCGGCAAAACTAACACTCAACCATTTGCTTGAGCATTTTTTTAATTTATTTTAGAAATCACTGATAAAAATAGTGCCTTTTTCAGAACATAA
>OMNV01003193.1:19635-52529 GCA_900303265.1 Brotula barbata
GCGCGCGTTACCTCTATTGTAACGAGAGCTGTGCGATTGAGGAAGTGTGTCCTGCAGTAAGACATTTCTGCTCTGGATCCCTCGGTCAGTGAGTTTTTCCACCTATCGCAATAAAAAAAGTAGGCAATCAGAAAATAGACCTGTTAACATAATGATATATATGCAAATTCTGTCAGAGTCCATACCCCCGATATGCATTGTATATGGTCAGGTGATCTGAGTTGGCCAATGCCAGAGCAGCTTTGGCCAGGTTGGCCTCGTCCTTCCGATTCATCGGCGTAGAGAATGGAGATTTCTCAGTGATGGCTGCTGCAATGGTTGCCTGAAACACACACCTTGTTAAGACCTACGGGAACAGGTACAATATATGATAATACGGTTTACTAAGTAGACATACTATGGGCTCCAGACAGCCGAGGATGGCTCCGTAGATGAGCATCTTGCCGATCTTCACATTGACGGGCAGGCTGGCCAGGTGGTGTCCCAGAGGGGTGAGGACGTGGCTGTCGGGGTGACACGCACCGATCCTCCTCAGCAGGCTGACGGCGTTACTGACCGACTGCGGCTGAGGGGCATCGAGGGCGCGGCTCAGGAAGTCCTCTGGGGAGCCATACTGACACTTCTGCAGGAGGAGAGATTAACGTGATATTCAGTGTGTGTGTGTTCTGATGGGAATAACAAAAACCTAAAACAGATGTTCCAGATGTGTTAGAAATGCTCTCCCATTGAACGCTCATGTCTGTGATTGTATGTGTGGTTTGTTTACCATAATATGAAGACAGAGTTCCTCCAATGGGACCCGCAATATCTCTGGAATGGAGTAATCTATGAAGGCATCAAACCTGAGATCAAGGAGATTCAACAAAAACAGATTGGATCAGCACAAAGCGCGCTATTATACAGAGGACTTTGTATTTCCGATGACCTCCGAACCTGTATTTTGGGTAGAGTCTGAGACAGAAGCCGCTTCGGACACGTCCCGCTCTTCCCTGCCGCTGGAGGGCGCTGGCTTTGGAAACAAAGGTTTCCACCAGTGAACTCATCTGGCTGCTCTCATGGTACCTGAACAACACAGAACATTTATATGTTGTCTTATAAATCAATTTCAGATCAAGATGCAGACAAACAGAGTGCCAGAGTGAATGTAATGTGACTTTTGGAAGTTTTTCTCACAAAGTCTTACTTATTTTCTTTGGTCTTCCCAGTGTCGATGACAAACACAACGTCAGGAATAGTTACACCAGTCTCAGCTATGTTAGTGGACAGCACAATCTGAAAAGACAGACAAAGCAGACCACTGCAGTTTGACACATTACAGATCTGTAGGATTTTAAAGACTATAATTTACTAAAATTCTGTTGTGAGGACACTCAGTAGTACCTTCCTGACCCCTGCAGGGGGCACTGTAAAAGCAGCAGCCTGATCCTTGGAAGAGAGAGTTGAGTGGAGAGGAACAATCCGGTACCTAACAAACACAGTAACTGCAGTTAGACAGCAGCAAGGTGTAGAGTTTAAACTGCTGTAGCTGGGTTTGTTGGTGGGAGATTATTGTGTATGTGGTTACCTGTTTTTTTCCTTGAACCTCTTGTCTGATGAGAGCAGGTCGTAGAGCTGCTGGATGTGAGCCAGGCCTGGGAGGAACACTAGGACAGCACCGACCACTTCTGCAAATTGTGGGGCTTTGTCTGGCAGAGAAACAACACGGGCGAGTGAACAAATAAGAAACGGTGATCCTGTGTGAACTGTGTGAACTGTCGGCTGCGTGAACTGTCTGTTTTGTGATGAGCCCAACTTTATGTTGTACCTAGGTAGTCGATGAGATCAACCAGCAAGTCCACGTTGATCTTATTAGGGTTCATATACTGTAGAACCTGCCGTGTCCTGCTGCTAAAGTGATCAAGGTCAGGACCCAGGTCCCTGCCGGAAGAGGACTCCCTCACTATCACTTCCTAGGATACACAGATACACAATTGCACATGTGTATACCTTCATTACTTCATAACAGTCATAACAACAATAATACACTCTTGTACACAGAAAGGTATTACGGTGTCTCTGTTACCTGGTGCTGAAAAGCCTTGCCACCTTTTTGGGTGACAGAGATACTGATTTCATCTTCTTCTTCAAGGATTTTCTGGCAGTACTCCGAGTCCTTTTCCAGAACATAACCAGTCTGCTCTACTATATCTTCTAAATGGTACACCTGGGGACAGAAAACAAGCATTCATCCAAAAATTAAAGTTATGCTTCCTAAGACCTTTCACTCATATTAAACAAATTTCATACCTACAATGTTTATTTGGGTACACACTGAAACTAGTTTAAGCCCTTTTACCTCCACAGGGAAGGTCCTGCCAGGAATTGTGATTATTGGGCAGCGGTTGAAGTAGTTGGAGAACTTATCACAGTCTACTGTAGCACTCATTAGGACCAACTGCAGGTCTGATCTCCTCATAACCACGTCTTTCAGGATGGTAAGCAGGAAGTCAGACTGAACACTGCGCTCATGAACCTGGCATGATGAAGGCCACAAGATGGGGTTAAAGACTAATAAAAGACAAATCAAGATTGTTTTGGCATCACATTCACTGTCTCCGCTTTATTCAACCAATATTGTCTAATAAGAAACAGTAGTACCTCATCTACGATGATGTGTGTCAGCGAGCTAAGGTGTTTGTCGTGCTGGAGTTTCCTGAGTAGAACCCCAGTGGTGCAATACAGCAGGCGGGTCCAATCACCGGACTGGTTTTCCATTCGGATCTGGTATCCGCACAGGGAGGACTGAAACATGATAACATTTTATTTAATTTCTTCTTATGTTTTTTTCTGTCTCACTGAATGACTTTTTTTATTATCTTTCTTACTGAGTCTGTACAAAGTTGGAAAAAATTCACATTGAAATATTTTTAATTTTTGTGATATCATTATAACATTGCAATTAATGACATAAGATGTGCGGAGTTTGAGGTAGCGTAAGTGATGCTAGCTGTATAATGTATTTCTTTAAGTATAAAATTATGTTACAGGTTTAAAAAAAAAAATAAAAAAAAGTCCTGTGATGTCGATAATGGCATCGTGCATGCCTGCAGACATGTTTCTCACTACATGGGTATGTAACAATGTAACCCAAGCAGTGAGAATGAGAGAGTGACACTGAGAATAACTACATTGACACAATAGAAATGTTCACACCTTTGATCCTGGTCCATCGTCACAGCCGAGCTCCTGGCTGACTCTGCAGGCCAGGCTCATGGCAGATATCCTGCGAGGTTGCGTCACCACTATGTTGCAGGGCTGTGCAACTTTGCCCCCAGTCAGATGCTCCTCCAGAAGGAACTGAGGGATCTGAGTACTCTTTCCGCTTCCTGTCTCACCAGCCACCACTACCACAGGGTGGCGCTGCAGTGCCTCCACAACACGCTGGCGATGTTGGAAGACTGGGAGCTTCTCTCGTTCTGCCTTGTGGTAATAATATATTGTTGAAGGACAGTTCAGTTTTGGACTATGTGATAGTTTGGAGTAGTATAGAGTATTATATAGAGTATTTACCTGTAGTCTGCAAGCCAGTGGGGACTTCTTCGTCTTCATTAGGAGCTCCCTGGATGCCTCATATGATCCTTCCCTCCTCCCTCCTCTTTTTTCAGTCTTGTCCTGCGATTCTTCTCCTCCTTCTCCAATATCCAGGCCAGCCAGGTTTTCCCAGGAGTCTTCAGGTTCTTCGTCCCCAGCCCTGTGCTGCCCGAGTTGGCCGTGGGATCCAGAATCCTGCTGTTGGCTCTGGCTGTTCTGCTGCTGCTTGAGTCTGGTCAATAGCCGGGAGATGAACTGGTCTCGAGGTTTGTTGGCTGCAGTGCGGCTCTCTTCCCGTTGCTGTTGCTCACTGTCTCGCCACTCCAGCCATACATCTCTGTAGGTTGGAGGAAGGAGCTGGTGTACTGACTGAGTGAAAGATGGTGGAAAGGGGTAAGTGGTAGGAAAATGTTATCTTAAAACAGTAAAGACAAGCTGGATTATCCTCCTATGAAAATTACATGCAGTACCTGTCCCTTGACCAAATTATAGAGTGCAAGGGTGGCCCCCAGATGTTGAGCTTGCATACTGTCCTCAGTCACAATGGTGGGACAAACTTCGAGAGCATCGTCCACTCTCTGCACGCGCACCCTGCCAGTGAGCAACACAAAGCATTAATATAAGATATTTCTAATTTCAATGCTCCATATATAAAAAAATAGAGTTGTTGACATGGACTGTGGGTTATTTTAATCTCCATCCTGTGTGACAAAAGAAAGTGGCAAATAACACAAAGTCAGTCACACACACACCTGCATCTCCAGTATCTACCAGCTGGAACCTTGTGAAAAGCTGGTGGAGGGCTCTTGGGTAGATTCTTTCGGACCCAGTCTATGAGGAACTGTTTGGGGGACTTTCCTGTCCAACTTCTTGCGGTGTAGTCAAAATTCCGGATGTCCTTTGGCTCATTCTTTTTCACAACTGCAGAGGAAGAGAGATGTTACTGAAATCCAAATATTGAGCAAGGAATATGCTCAGACAGTATGGGTACAATCTTATATGCACGATAAAATTAATCTAGATGTCACAAAGCCTTTATACAACTATGTAAACATCACAGTGCATCTGCACAACTCGCTGTTGATCGCCACGCTCCCCAGCATCTCAAATTTGCATCAAAGTAACTCTAAGAGACAGTCTCCTGATTGGCTGATCTGAAGAGGTTTTCAGCTCACACGGAAAAAATATTTTGTGACTTTCATTTTGTTGTGGTAACACTTTTATAATAAAGAATGATAATGATATCCATGGACATGTCCTATTTTACAGATTAACAATTTTGTCTTTGAATATGTGTGTGTGGGAGGAGGGCTGGATTGACACTACAGGACCATGACAAAGAAGTATGGCCGGTTGCCCATAAAAGCTATGTGCTGTACTGTGGAAACAGTCTGAAGCCTGGAGAAGAAATCATGTCGTTTGCAAGAAATTCCAACATTGTCCTGCAGGGGGCACTGCATTGCAAACAAACCAAACTATGGATTTGATATTCCTTGGTGCACTATATGTTGTAGTATTACAAATAATGTGAACTACACATGTAAACTCCACGGCCATTTTAGTTTTTCCATTTATTTTATCATATAAAGGACTTCAAATGTGTTTTGTGTGACAAACAAATTTATCTAATTTGGCAAAGTAGATGCTGAGACCCGTACCTTTCTCTGCAGGAGGTGCAGCAGGAGGTGCCTTTGCGGCATCTTCAAATAAGTTGAAACCGAGCACCTCTTTGTCTTCCTTCACAGGAAGTATTTTCTTCTCTTTTTGAGGTACATCCACCACCTTTATAGCTGGATTGAACACGGGGTGGGATTCCAGTGGCTTCATTTCTAAAAGGAAAATACAGTTACTTTTAAGTGCTCTGCATTAGTAAAAGGTGAGAGAAAATATTTTATCTCCGCAGCTAAGGGTTAATGGACACGCACCTTGCTGTATGATGCGTATCCTGTCCTGTGCCATCCTCTGGCCTGGCTTGTCCCCTTTCATCTTGGCAGTAGCTGCCATTTCCTTGGCATCAAACAGGTGCGCAGTAAGGATCAAATACCTGTCATTCTACACAACAGACAATGGTGCACATTATTACACAAGTACCCCGACAACATACTTTGCAAAAACATACCGTGTTACATATCGTATATTACAGGTAATTAGACTGAATAAATTGGCTGTTGTTGTGTCTGCTCCACAAAACAATTTTAGGAAAGCTTATTTAAAATGGACAGATTAGATTTAAGCTCTAAGATACTTTACTGACCGGGTCAAACTTTTCCTCCTTTTCAAGATCTTTTGCAGTCTTCTCTCCTTTCTTTCTGTCTTCTTCTTCTTCATCATCATCATCATCATCATCATCATCACTGGCCTGCTCAGCATACCTTAAGATCCAATCCTTCATGCTTGCAGCCTCATCCTCCTCTGTCACCTGTCAAACAAGAAAAACACTCATAAGCAACTAATAGCGCTCATCTATCTACTGACCTACGTGTCTAAATTCACACACACAAACCTTATTGGTCTTAGGGGAGTTCTTGGGGATAGTGGGACTTGGTGGTGAAGGCTTCTGCTGGATGGGAGGCTGGTACTTAGGCCTGTTCCTTTGTCTCTCCTCTTGCATCTGCTGGGTAAAACCCTCAGGTAGCTCCTCTGTTCAAAAGAATCAGTAAAATCACATTTCTGACAACCCCATTTCCACAAGATTATACTTTATCCATGACTGCTATTCCTTTATGACATTTCCTTACCATCATTAAGGTTGAGACAAAGCCAGTCAAGAGCAGAGTGCAGATCACCTCCATACAGGACACTGCTCTTCATTGCCTCCTCGATGTGCTCTGTCTTAAAGTTAAACTTCTGTAGAGCTGTGTATAGATCCTGTAAGTGCATAACAAATAAGCTGATCAGAACGGACAACAGTAAATCTCTATCAACTGTGAACTATAGTTGAATCACGGCGTGATCTTTACCAGCAGTTTCTTGCTTGTGAGTCTGCCTGATATTGGCCCTTTGTCGCCATTCTCCTGTCTGAAATCATTGATCAGCTTGATGATCTTCTTCTCCAGGTCAGCTTGGATTGTAACCTGTGTTTCATGAAAAGCATTAGTAAATCTTGGTTGTTAATAACATCTTGAAGATTTTATTGTTTGAGTAAGACGGACACAAACTCTGCCAAGATATATAAAGATCCAGTTCAAAATTACCAAACACTTACTTTAAGAATGGACTTGTCAGAAACTCCACCTGTGTCAACTTGTGCAGTGTTGGCAAGGCTGTAGGTCTTGGGTGCTGGAGAAAATGTTTCAAAGTGCATTAGTCAGAGGCAACGTGTGCTAAAGCTGAACTAGATTTTGCATGTGTTGTGCAAAATGAATCTAAAATGAAAGATGAAGACCACCTTTCAATTATGAAATACAAGATTCTAGAAATATTCTCCAGATAGAGCTAGCTATAGATATATATAGTCAGAATTTAGTTAAAGGTAATCGGACCATTATGGAATTAAGTAATAGAGCAGTACTTGTAACAGAGACAAACTAGTCTGTGTACATCAATAACACCTAAATCTACAATCCCAAGAGTTGAATCAACATCTCGCTGACAGTAAGTGTAGTAAAATTCTGGGTTATAACAGAGGACTGTATATGTTATTGATATATTGAGTGATAATCGTGGCCACCAATACACAGTAATGCGTGTGTGTGTGTGTGTGTGTGTCTGTGTGATAGCCTGACGTGTATGGCGTCACACGGTGCATGTACAGACTATATAGGATCCGTGCACTTATGTTTTGGTACGTGGGGCATGAGAATAAAACTAAACACACCTTTGGGTTTGTTGTCTTTGACTGCTTTGGCCGCTTTATTGTTTTGCGGTTGTTTCTTGCCTTCCTCCGCCACGCCGTTCTCCGGTGTAGCAGCAGCGGTCTTCCCCGCCGCTGTCGGTGCAGCCACCGCCGCCGCTGACTTCTTCTTCTTTCCACCCATTATTCCACCCCAAACACCGGCTGACTGCGGGTTTACTAAAGGACCATGTAATGACAAAGCATACTCGAGACGTGAAACGGTAACGAATGTAAATAACCAAAAAAAACCCGATGCCGACAGAATCGACGAGTTAGAAAATTACTGGACCACCGGGCTGCCGTAGTACCCGGAAGTATTACTGTGCAACCTCGTGTTGTATTGTGGGAAGTGTAACCAGAACAGTCATGGCAGACGCGTTTGGTGATAGTTTGTTCAGCGTGTTTGATGAAGAACAACAAACCACTAGCAGCAGCAGTAAACTACAGACTTCTGAGCCGACAGAATGCGGGTAATTCTATATGTTACTTTGGTAACATGGTTTTAAATATGAAGCATGCACCAATACAAAGAGTGCTAACAAGCTAACGACATATAGCTCATTTTCAAGACACCTCAGTTACTTCATGCGCCTTTACTGATACATTTGAACTTATTTAGGGGGCAATTTGTATGTAGTACTTTTATCCTGCAACGTGTAACACGCCTAAATGAGTACACAGAAGCAAGTGTTTCATTGTTGACAAAATCTTCATCACATGTGATTAACTCGAGTTGGGTTCATTCTGGCTTGGATACTTACCTACATGTCCGTCTGTTCCTTAAACAGCAAAAACGTACTGGGGGATACTACTGTGTCTACAAGGGTCAAAAGGGATGCTGACTGTGATGGAGCAGAGGAGCCAGTGTTGGGGAAGAAACCCCGACAAGAGGCTGTCTCCTCCAATGACTTGAGGTGCGATGAAACTCAACCTATTGACATACATCTCAATCTTTGAGTCTTATGAAGTGTAAATTTTCCCTTAGCTGTGGCTAAATACAGTTTTCTGTCATACAGTCTTGTAGAACTTATGCCTCAAGTAAAGGTGGAGCAGGTAGACACTGTGGAAGGATGCTCCCATGAGGTAATAAAAACACAAATCCACCAGCAATCACTATATTTCTTTAATCTCAATTGCTAAACTTCTTTCCCCCCCACAGGTAGCTCTCCCTGCCAGTGATGAATTTAAACCACTGAAACCTCGAGTTGGGAAAGCAGCCAAGGTTGGCTATTAAAATGTTTGGTCTACATTTTGGCATGATGGAGTTTCTTCAAAGTATTGGCATGTCGTTCAAATGCACTTTCAAAGTTTTTTGAAAAATCAGGGTTTTACAAAGCATGCAAATGTATTAGGTTTTAGTAAAAAATTTTTTTTAACATGTTTTATTGCTACTTTGCCTTGTAGGAGTATCCTTTCATCCTTGACCCTTTCCAGCGTGAGGCCATCCTGTGCATCGACAACAACCAATCTGTGCTCGTATCTGCACACACCTCTGCCGGCAAGACTGTTTGTGCGGAGTGAGTGTCATTAATGAATGTGTTTTGTTTTTTTAAGAGGTTGTTGTTGCTGTTGCCATTTTGATGAGATTATTTTAAGAATTGCTGCATTTATTTGTGTGTGTTTGTCTGTCTGTCTCACTCATAATCTCTTTATCTGTAACTGATTGTTATGTGGGCCAGTAAAGCTCCTTTGAGACATTGAATGTCATTTTGGGCCAATCGAACGAACTTGACCAGTAAGAGAAGAGTATCAAAGTTTAATTAGAAGACAAAAAGACAAATGGATGAGTTCTCTCACACTTCCTTTCTTTTCTTTGCAGATATGCCATTGCACTGGCCCTCAAGGAGAAGCAGAGAGTGATATTCACCAGTCCCATCAAAGCCCTGTCCAACCAGAAGTACAGAGAAATGTATGATGAGTTCCAGGATGTAGGTCTAATGACTGGAGACGTTACCATCAACCCCACTGCCTCCTGCCTTGTAATGACAACAGAGGTGAGACATTTTGTATTAAGTGGTGGTCTGCAGCTTGTCTTGGATGTGACTGACTGTCAAATATCACAGTGTGATGCAAGTTCAGTGTTAACCGAGATAAAGAGTTTGAAATATTCAGCTGACATGTTTTTCTGTTTTCACCCAGATTCTGAGGAGCATGTTGTATCGAGGCTCTGAAATCATGAGGGAAGTGGCATGGGTCATCTTTGATGAAATTCATTACATGAGAGATGCAGGTCGGTGCAGAATTGAAAGATTTTGAGTAGCATATGACCACTACGCATGGGAACCTGGTCAGTAACAAATGCCTCTGTATTTTAGAGCGTGGCGTAGTCTGGGAAGAGACCATCATCCTTCTTCCGGACAATGTTCACTATGTTTTCCTGTCAGCCACCATACCCAATGCCAGACAGTTTGCTGAGTGGATTTGTCACTTACATAAGCAGGTAGGCTGCTACACACAATTTTGCAGTATTGAACGCAAGCGTCATATTTTTTCTATGTTATTAGAAAAAATGTTATTACACATTATGAATTTTTCAAACCAGTGCCGCAGCTAAAATATTACAAATTTAAATTCTTTTTAATTACTTGATAAAATCTAAACTTACATTGTGTATTTTTGTTTACTTGCTTTACTGTATATTGTAAATTGCTTGCTGTTTTACATCCGCAACACATAGGCAATTATATATCTTTCTGTCTGACATGATTGTAATAATTTTAGTATTTCTTGTTTCACATAA
This sequence comes from Brotula barbata, assembly GCA_900303265.1. NCBI lineage: Eukaryota > Metazoa > Chordata > Actinopteri > Ophidiiformes > Ophidiidae > Brotula > Brotula barbata. The sequence goes on from OMNV01003193.1 coordinate 29,781, forward strand.
TCAATTATTTATCTCCTATGTCTCCCTGAAGCCATGCCATGTAGTGTACACAGACTACCGTCCTACTCCACTGCAACACTACATTTTTCCAGCAGGGGGTGATGGACTGCACTTAGTGGTAGATGAGAACGTAAGGACAAACTTTGGTTTCCTTTTTCCCCAAATTTTGACATGCATCCATTTATATGACAGATTTATCTCTTCTCTAATGTGAATACTGTCACAGGGTGACTTCAGAGAAGACAATTTCAACACTGCCATGCAGGTGTTGAGAGATATTGGGGATTCTGGGAGTAGCAGTGGAGGGGGCAAATGGGATCCAAAAGGACGAAAGGGAGGAACTAAAGGTATATGTATATATTTGAGGATATACTAAATGACACAGCATGTATGTCTTAAAAGTAGTTATTTACATTTACTTTTGTGTGTGTTTCCCAGGTCCCTCCAGTGTGTTCAAGATAGTGAAGATGATCATGGAGAGGAACTTCCAGCCTGTCATCATTTTCAGCTTCAGTAAGAAAGAGTGTGAGGCTTACGCTCTGCAGGTGTCCAAACTGGACTTCAATGGAGGCAAGTGCACTTGTACTGCATTCTGTGTTTTAATGACGATCCTGTCATCTTGTGGAGTACTTGTGTCCCAACTTTAAGTGTGCACTTGACCTGTTGTCATACAAAGAAACTGAGTCGAGAGAGAATGAAATGTTAAGTAAGAAGGAATAATAAATTAACTGTTAATCTTGTTTACAGATTTTATGTAGCTGACAATTCTGATTTTAAACTCAATTCATTCTATGCCTGCTCCACTGTTATAAATGAATAAATGTCAGCTTGACATCTTTTTGCCACAATCACTGTGCTTGTCAGTACACAGTCCATATTTCTTTACTTTTGGAGCTGGAGAGCAGATTAGTTTTGTGCAATGAAATGCAAGAACAAATACATGATTTATTTCAAAAGGCTGAGAGAAGGGTGAGGGAGTCGAAATTAAGCAAGTGAAGCAGATAACGAAAATGCTGGCAATTGAAGCTTATAAAATCCTCCCCCTGTAGTGAAGGCTATGAATATGTGTTATTGTGCCAGCCCAGCTGTTGCTGCTGGTTGGCCCATTGGATAAAAGAGGAGCTGCTCTATGATGACAGATGGGAAATAATCCAGAAGTAGATTAAGTTTGGCTCTTATCCATCCACTTCAGGCTTTTGTCAGTGACAGAAAACATGTTTCTAACGTCTTGGTTGGGAAACATTTTCCTGGTTTGTTTTTCAGAGATCGTAGTGTTCTTATAAATGGGAGCTTTTGTTTTTATGCTCAGCTTTTCCTACGCTAAAAGCCTTTTTCTATTACCACTGCCAAATTTGGACCAATACTGCAAAAAACAAATGGAAACACTGTCAATAATCATTTATCAGTTCCAATGGTTTCTTGTTTGGAACTTTTTCATGAATTACTTATCAGAGGATAAAGTGGCACCCAATACTTGAGCAAAGTATATTACTTTGTCATCTGTGATTTTGTATGGCTGGAGAAACAGCCAAAAGTACTTTTTATGACAGCAGAAAAAGTTGGAATGTCCAGGGATTGCACATTTTTGTCCCATCTTTATAACTAATAGCCTGCTTTAAAAACTATAAAAGGGCCATGTTTGTCACCCTGTACAGTATATCTGCTGATAGGTCACTGCTTATATAGTTTAGATAGGTTATTGTTTGTAATGCTTGTGTGTGTGTGTGTGTGTACCACATGTCTGGTTTCCCCTTTTACCGATCAGCCTTTGTCCGCTCCCTCAACCCTGCTCTTTCTCCACGTTTTCCACTGTCTGTGGTTTCTTCAAATTATTTGAGTCCTGCATCACTGCTTCCTTGTCGCTTAATGTTACGCACAGTTTCTGGGCAGTGTCTGCGGAATGGCAAAACTGTGTCAGTTGGGGACAAGCTGGTGCCAAAACAGCAGCTGACCACATGTAGACAATCTCAGGAATAGCAGCAACAGATAGAGAAGATGGAGATGATCGTAAGATTAAAAGGTGCAGGGTCTCAAGTCAAATACCATATAAATTACTGAGAGACCCATCCACTAATCTTGGGATCCCACGCATTAATTTACCAATACCCCCTTTGAGAGAGTTCTACTGTGAATGAAAGAGAGCTCTTGCACTACTTCTCTGTGATGCCGTGCTAAGCCATGGCTAGCACAACAATGCAACAATTCAGTCTGTTTGTTGGCCATTAAGATGTCAAAAATGTGGGTCTGGTTGCTGTAAATTTACATGGATGTTGATTGTCCCTTTAGGGTGTTTCATTGTCCTTTCAAACTCAAATATCAAACTCCAATTGGTAAATTATTTTTTGTCTATGTAAATTACTAAAATGACATGTTCTGTGAATAGCGGATCTAGATTTGTTGTTGATCTAAAACCACTCTTTAGAGGTGTATTTAGAATTATTTACTTTTTGTGGATTTAAAGCGATTAATACTGACTGTCCCTCCATGATTAAATCTTGTATGGTTAAGAAGAATTACTGACTAATGCAGAGACCATAATAAGACAGGTTTCCAGAATGGCCTTGTGATTAAATATAGACCTGTGACTAAGTTTCCATTTGAATCAAGAGTCCAGGCCCTTGTACAATGTACCATGATTAGCACCAAAGGAAGTATAACATTCTAAGTCACTGACACAGGTGGCAGAGGTGTAATCATGTACAAAAGCTTGCTATGATCATGTGTTGGCTAAAAACAGAAAACAATTTCCCAGGCATTGCTATGAAATAAAATCCACCCTTAATCTGAGTTTACCAGCTTTTCAATCAGCAGTCTCTGTCAATTAAGGTACATGGATATTTATAAATAATGTCACAGAAATCAGGAGGTTTGTATGGAGGTTTCTATGTGCTCAAGTCAATTGATGTATTTCAGAACATGGGGGTAACTGTTGTTGAAAAGTCCCTTGTTGTGACACAGTTGTAAAACACAAAATGAGCAATTAAGTAATCAAAAATGTCTGCAAGTTGAGGAAGTGGACAACCTTTTTTTCAAACAACTTTGTAAAAATCTCAAAATTGCTAAAATTAGTTTGTGGTTGAACGGTTTTGCTTGTTTCAGATGAGGAGAAACAGCTGGTGGAGGAAGTGTTCAACAATGCAGTAGATTGTCTGTCAGACGAGGACAAGAAACTACCTCAGGTGAGAGGCACTTTCTGTATTCCCTCAGAGGTCTACCAATGTTTTTATAAGCACCATACTGATTTTAAAACCCAACATTGTCACCTTGTAAAAAGCCTCTCCATTTCCTTCAGTCAATTTGTGAGGGAAGACGGTTAAAGAGGCTTTCTGTAAAAGGCTACACATGTCTCATAATGTCAACGCTGGCTCAAGAGCCGTATTCGTGTTTTTCCTGCGCTGTTCAGGCAGATCATGAAAACCAGCCATGTTGAGATAATTATTAGTGGGTAGACCACTACTACTAACAGTAAAGCCAAAACACGTGGGGGATGAAAGCTTTTTCCTACTTAAACGGCTTCCATTTTCCACTCTGTTTGGTACTGAGAGCATAAAGATTGTAAATCATAACCATTAATAAACTGTCACAAACAGCAAACCTCTTCCCTCTTGTGTGTATCCCTCAGGTGGAGCATGTACTGCCACTGTTGAAGCGGGGGATTGGTATCCACCATGGAGGTCTACTGCCCATCCTGAAAGAGACCATTGAGATCCTTTTCTCTGAAGGCCTGCTCAAGGTAGGCCCATATTTGCATCTAGGTGTTTATCAAATCAGGCTTAGATGATAAATGATTGGTTTCCACAATTCAAGAATAAAACACAAGAATTGTTTGTTAAATATTTCCTCCGAATTAAGAGTTTGATGTCATACAATACTTTTAAGTTGTGTTTGAATACTGCAATTAATTGATGTCTTCTTATCACTATTAATTACTGTATTATCCAGGAAAAACTGGAATGGGTACAAACAATTCCAAACTGTAGATTAAACAATTGTATCAAAATAAGATTGTCAAGGACTTGGTAAATACATTGTTATGAGATCATCTTAATGCTGGCTTTTCGTTATTTTCCCAGGCCCTGTTTGCCACAGAAACATTTGCGATGGGCATTAACATGCCAGCACGCACTGTACTCTTCACCAGCGCACGAAAGTTTGATGGCAAGACTCATCGCTTTGTAAGAGCACACGCAGTTCTTTTCACATTTACATGTATTTATGAAGATGTATGATAAAATTTGTCACCCCGGTTTACAGCTGATAATTTTGTTGATGGGCAGCATTTTGTAACACACAGAGGTCTCTCAGTTCAGATCTAAAGTTTGGGCTCACTTTTTACAATGTAAAGGATCTTCTTAATATACAAACTGTCAGAGAAAAACAAACAAAAAGTCAAATAGAAACAAAAGCTTATGCAGTGTCAGCCTAATTATTCAAATAAAACAACTTAACTTAAAATAACAATTGTCACGAGTTTCGTTTGTAGAGCAGCATCGGATCACAGCACATAACGGAGTAACTTGCGAAAATAAAAACAGTTTGTCGATTTATTTTTGTTAAAATACCAGTTTCTCTTAAATTCTGCACAAAGTTTATTCGAACTCTGTAATCCTATCATGCTATTATAACACATAAAAATGAGAGGCTTTATACTGAACACTGCCTGCGGTTAGATTCAGCATTCAGCCGTTTTAGTTGAGCTATTTTGTCGCCTGACTTTTAACACTAGTGTAAGATTGTTGTGTAATCCCAATCGTTTCACTCTTTATTCAGTTTGTTCCATTTTTAGTTTAGATGCTGACTATAAATAAACACCTTAAAATGCATTAGAGAACCAAGAAGTCGCAAATGTGTCAGAAGTTTAGAGACACAACAAACATTTCTAAGTGTTCATTAGATGTTGTAATGTCTTATCTGGAGCTCTTAGCAGACTGTTATCTTGTTCCGCAGTGTCATATGTTTAATCCTAACAGTACTGCTTGTGCTTCATGTACAGAGTAAAACAGGCACATAGATGCGTTTTCTTAAGTCAATGGATATCTGTTAACCACATTCAACATACAGTATCTTATCACTGCACGCAGACATTACAAAAAGCACCTATGTTTGTAAACTTTAAACTCTCTCCAAAGCGGAGCTGCCCCCTTTTAAACAAGTTAATTCACAGTATGTTAGTTGCTCTGAAGCCTTTATAAGGGCCTCAAGTCCTGCAGCTTGTGTCGCCACATAAACAGCCACGTATTGTTTGCAAGAGCTGGGGGCTGTGGAGCTGAGCTGCCGTCACTTAGCAGCAGCCTTCATCTTCACTTCATACACATGGAACACACACACGCATACACACTCACGCTCAAAGGCTTGAGGAGAATGCAAGAGAGAAGGAAACTGCTCTCCAAGAGGTTCATCAGGAACATCTGGTGCCTCTGATGGTGCCAAACCTCCACGCAGGCACTCACACACTTAAACACACACGGTCTCTCATTCCGCCACACCGTGTTCTGACTCAAGAGCCGATTCAATAGCAGGCATGAAAAGAAAACCAGATAATTTCATTACAGACATAATGTGATTCTTTTCATTTTTTATTGCTCAAAAACCAGAAGAACGCTGGATTTAATCCGAGCCATGTGTTTTGCAGGGATTACTTGTGGAAAACTAGTTCACTCGCCACTGAACTCTCTTCCTCACTAGACAGTTGCATCACAGAAATTTCTGTGTTGGAATGTAGATACTTGGCTCGGCACTAACTGTACAAATACCTTGACTTTTCCCCAAAACATTTGGTTACATTCTTACTTATGTGCATCAAGACATTCAGAATGCTTCTTTCTCTAATGTTTATGAGCCGATTTAAATTGTAGTCAGTCAAGTTTCCCCAGAATAATAAAATCCCATGTCTGTTGTTGTTGTTGTTGTTCAGAATGACATAAACCTTATATTCAAGGAGAAAAAATACTTTTGCTAATGAATTGTTTTGATATTTAATATTGTGTGTTTCACTCCCTCTAGATAACATCAGGTGAGTACATCCAGATGTCTGGGCGTGCTGGAAGGAGAGGAATGGATGACAGAGGAATTGTAATTTTCATGGTGGATGAGAAGATGAGTCCAGCTGTGGGCAAACAGCTACTCAAGGTACTGTGTTTATATCATTTACTGTGATTTTTAAGAGCTCTTGGAAGCTGTTAGCAATTATCAGCTACTAATACATCTGTCTTATTTAAGAACACATATTTACCTATTGTCTCAAGGAGAATTTATTTCAGGTTATAAGACTCTGTGACACTCCGTTAAATGTGACAACACGTAGTCACAGCTCACAGGGAAAGCCAGAGGATCTCGGTCTTTTGTCTTTGCCTTGACAGGTTTATAGCTGTGTTGCCCCATCATGGTTAGATGGATTACGACAGAGGCCGTGTTAATGTAAAACTGCTGGTTGGCATCGTCACAGATGCTCACTGGGGGTCTTGGAGAAAAGTTGCCTCCCATATAACTGTGGTTGTGGTTGCCATTGTGCAATCACTCACTGTTTTGTTTTTTTTGCATAAATTGACAAAATCCTGAATCCTTAATCCAAGTTGTTTATTGCTGCAGGGCTCAGCAGACCCTTTGAACAGCGCCTTTCACCTGACCTACAACATGGTGCTCAACCTGCTCCGTGTGGAGGAGATCAACCCAGAGTACATGCTGGAGAAATCCTTCTACCAGTTCCAACACTACAGGGCTTTACCTGGCGTAGTGGAGAGTAAGGATATAGCCATATGTTGTTCTGCATACTATAGGGTGGATGCAGACTGCATCAGAGGGCTGCGAATTCTGGTCCAATTTGTCTCCTTTTGTGAAATTCAGAGCGTTTTTTTAATTACGTGGTTTTGCTTTTCTTTTCAGAGATAAAGAAGTTTGAAGAGCTGTACCATGCTATTGAGATTCCAAACGAAGAGAGTGTGGTGACGTACTTTAAAATCAGACAGCAGCTGGCCAAACTGGGTAAAGAGATACAAGAGTTCATCCACAAACCCAAATACTGCTTGCCCTTTTTGCAGCCTGGACGACTTGTCAAGGTATGGGTTCACACTGTTGGATATGATGACAGGAGTCATAGAAATATTCTCATATGTCACTTCATGGTTATTTGCCGTGGTCCCACAGGTTAAAGATGAAGGGGCAGACTTTGGCTGGGGTGTTATCGTTAACTTTTCCAAGAAGTCTAACGTGAAAGTATGTCTGTTTGTGTCACATCATCCCATACATTAGATACACGTTGATATGTTTGTGATCGTGACTGATCTGCATTTCCCCATTTAGTCCGTTGCAGACTCTGACCCGCTGTATGTGGTCGAAGTTTTGGTCCACTGTAGTAAAGAGAGTGTTAAAAATATTGCAACAGAAGCAGCCAAGCCTGCTGCTCCTGGAGAGGTTGGAGAGATGCAGGTGAGTTTTAAATAAACACAACTAATGACAACAGACAACACCAATTTGAATGAGTTGCTGTAATAGCAGTCACTCCGGTTCGTGTCCAGGTCGTCCCAGTGATGCTGCACCTCCTGACCTCTCTCAGCTCAGTTCGTCTCTACATCCCCAAAGACCTGAGACCTTTTGACAACAGACAGCTCATGCTCAAGTCTATACAGGTACAACAAGAAATAGAGTTTATTTACAAAACGACATCTTTGAAAAGACCCTAATCTACATTTCACTCGGCCTTAGGAAGTACAGAAGCGTTTCCCAGATGGCATTCCTTTGCTGGACCCCATAGATGACATGGGCATCAAAGACCCTGCTCTGAAGAAAGTTATTCAAAAGGTGGAGGCCTGCGAGCACCGCATGTACTCCCACCCCCTGCACAGTGACCCCAACTTGGAAACAGTCTATTCTCTTTGTGAGAAGAAAAGTATGGTAAGAAAAGAGCGCGTGGGTATGTTTGCATGTGTGTACGTGTGAACAGCCAAATGTCAACTCCCATTGGAAAATTTGTTTGATTTGGGCTGTGGTTGGTGTGTTTGATTGGTTGTATTGATTCAGATCAGCTGCCTTTGTAAGTAAACAATTGTTGACCTTTCATTGTGTGTAGCTGCTATTGCCAAATATACACAAACTGTGTGTACATTTGGGGCCTAATATACAAACACAGGAAGAGCAAAGATGTTATTGCAGCAGGTCCTCCCACCTCCCACTGATCAACTATCAGCAGGTTTCTTACATATGTTCTCTGGGACCGTAGCAAGGATTTTGGTATGGTTGTACCACATTATAGAAGAGTTGTAAAACAAATGATACTGCAGCCCCAATTTCCTCTTGACTTTATCCAGGGAAATCTGGTAGCAGAATTGGAGGATCTGGTTCACTGTGTTTCAGCGCTGCCTTTGCTTCTACATGACACCAGGTCAAATTCCCGTGTACAATGCACATTTGGAGAATAAAGAGATTCTGATTTGTGATATAACAATTAGCACAATTATTTAAAGTACAAGCAAGATTAAAGTCAGGAGAGGACTAAATGCTGAATTGAGGTTTTTACAAATCCGATCAGTTCAAAACAATAATGCTTTGGACAGTTACAAAGATTAAACTGCTTGTGAGTGTGGGTGTGTATGTTCTCTAATGTAATATTTCCTATACGGTGTAAACCGGATTACTGTGTTTGATAGGCAGAGTGTAAGAGTGTTACGATTAACCTGCTCTTCTATTAGCGTCTCTCCAATCCCTGGATGGACACATGTAGCTAATCTGTATCACTCCTCCAGACGCCCTCGTGTTTCTACTTGACAAACTGCCACGGCAACATAAAGAACTCCTTTCATACCACCCCTTATTTGCTTAACAAAATAAGCCACGCGGACATACCTAACTCATCTCAGCTTTGTGTTGGACGCTTTCATACTACAGCTGTAGTTAGATACGAGCCATACAGCATTTACATAACTTACGTGTGATAATATATAGCCTAAAGTTAGATGATACTCATCCTCTTATTTGTCTTTCGTGCTACTGTAAGCTTTATTTTCATAATAACATATGCTGCCACGCTGGTTAGATCAGTTAATTTTCTTATCTTGAAAAACAATTCTCTTTGTCTTTGAGTTTGTTTCTTTGGCATGGAAATATGTTGTTGCGTTTAGGGGTAAAAAGTGGATAATGGGGCATTGATGTGTTGGACAGATAAACGGGTACATTCGTGTCTGTTGGTTCGTGGCAACTCAGATTTTGATATTCACTTGACTCAGTCAGTCTGACCCCAGATTTCAAAAGTCGCCCAGCTGGTAGCTCTTCCAGTACATTTAACAGTTCCGAGAACAATCTGAGTCATTTTGGTACATTTTACACAGTTCACCCTGGCTTTTGTCTGTTTTTTTTCGGTGTCAGATTGCAGCAGATGTCAAAGCAGCCAAAAACGAGTTGAAGAAGGCACAGACTGTTCTGCAGATGGACCAACTGAAGTGCAGGAAGAGAGTTCTGCGACGCCTCGGCTTCGCCAGTCCCTGTGACGTCATCGAGATGAAGGGCCGGGTAGCCTGTGAAATTAGCAGGTAGGGCAGAATAGAATATGACCTATGACTCCAGCATGCAGATAAACAGTTGTCAATCCTCATCGATTGATTCATTGCCTGTGAATTTTTCCAGTGCTGACGAGCTGCTGTTAACAGAGATGGTGTTCAATGGGCTCTTCAATGATCTGACAGTCGAACAAGCCACCGCACTGCTGTCCTGCTTTGTGTTCCAGGAAAATGTATGACCGTAACCTACCCACCCACCGCCCTCCCTCCGTGACACACATACAAATATATACACTAAACATGATTTCTTTAATTCTCCAAACAGATATCAAACCTTTGTCAAACACTGAGATAAACAGCCCATTCTTATTCCCACACACTGGAGCTCCAAATGCATTCTTGGCCACTTCCCATGTACAGCTTGCAAAACAGAAATCCGAGTTTGAAGTGTGTTTGTCTTGCCTAATGAAACCAATGAGATAATGCAGAATAGGACGGATTAACAAAGCTTTGTTTTGGCCGTGCATCAGCTCAGAACTAAAGTCCATCTCTGAATCATCTCTCCCACTATCCCTTTCTTCTTATCTTTAATTTCTTTGGCTTCTTTCCTAGTGTGTGTCTTTGCGCATGTGCCTTCTACAGTTTCTGTGTCTCTTTATACTGTCAGTGAACTGAAACCAGCAGCTGTCATGTTTGCACACCAGTACAGGACCACTGCGGCCGTGCGTGCAGCTGCTGCCTGTCATTAAACAGCACCTGCTGCTGGTTTAGCTTGCCTCACCAGGGGCCATTTGAATCTGTGTGTGTTTGCTTACCATTTACATGTTGTGACAACGTAGTGCCTCAGTAGGCGATTCCTTAAAGTTTTCTACCTTGGGGGTGATTAGTGATACAATGTAGTACTACCAGGACGCCGTCCTCTAACCCCAGTGTCCCCCTGTGTTACTGTATAAGGCATGAATAATGAACAGTCTTGTGATCACACTGTGACATATCTGATGAACCGCGAAGGAAAATTCCATAGATTTCTGCCCCTTCCTGTCCTGTTGGTAGTTAATAACCGAAACCGTCAGTCTAGTGTTACATGAAATAACTGAGGACTAAAGCCACAGAAGTCTGTTTTTTTGTGGATTATTGATCATTGGGAAATAATTGTTTTAGTTGGAGAGATGAGCACGATGAAATAAATTTCTTGATCAGCTCCTCTGTGACTTTCATTCCAGCATAAAGAGCTTTGAATCCAAGGTAGTTGTCACAACATGAATTATGTTATCTGCTTCATCCTCCAGGCCAGCGAGATGCCAAAGCTGACGGAACAGCTCGCTGCCCCCCTGAGACAAATGCAGGTAAAATATAACTGTCCCGACGTTGATTCAAATGGTTAAAATTAAAAGTCTTATTTGTGTTGAAGTTGACACTTCTCTCAAACATTTACAGGAGTGTGCCAAGCGCATTGCTAAAGTGTCTGCAGACGCCAAGCTGGAGGTGGATGAGGAGACCTACCTAAACCAGTTTAAGCCCCACCTCATGGATGTTGTTTATGCCTGGGCAAATGGTGCCACATTTGCACAAATCTGCAAGATGACAGATGTCTTTGAAGGTGTGTCATACATATTTTCAAGAACTTGCAATACACGACTAACCACTTCATTCAAAACGTTTGCACTTGACTGTTTCCATCTGCACATCAGCTGAGACATCTTTGAATCTTTGAATGGCCTCTTCATCCATTTATTGTGTGGTTAATTATAACCCAGTTCAAAGTCCATCGCTCTCCCCGTACTTTCTTGCTCTGACTCCCAACATCAACCTTAGCAGTAAAATGAGATCTTGTAATGAGAAAGTTATGTAACTTAAGTCCGTATCAGTATTGCGTGCTCTTGTGTCTGTTGGCGAAGGGAAGACATTTTTGAACTATTAAAGAAACTGGTTTAGTTGGACAACTGTTTTCACTCAAGTATGAATTTGGATGGTGCTTAGTTGGAGACAGCATCCATCCCCACTTAACAAAGAGTTATCCAAAACTACAAACAAATCTGAAAGATGAATGAGGTGTGAGTTCCTCAGTTTCAGTCCAGTACTTGGTGAGTTTTGGTGAACGGTCAGAGGGCCAGAGCCAAAACGTTCAACAATTGTTCATAAGTTTTAACTTTGCCAATCAAATGTTTATCGTTTGTGTGTTGGGCCGTGCGCTTGTTTCTCCAGGCAGCATCATCCGCTGCATGCGTCGTCTAGAGGAGGTGCTTAGACAAATGTGCTCTGCAGCCAAGGCCATCGGCAACACCGAACTAGAGAACAAGTTTGCTGAAGGTAAGAAAGTTGGTAACGTTATTACAGCCTCACGGGCCTCAGTTAGTCTGGCAGGATATCCAGTCGAGTCCAGAACGTCATCCTGAAGCCAATAGACTTCCACAAACGTACTGTGTTCTGTTAATGTTTGGAATTTAATCGTCTAATTTCATTCCCTCTCCACAGCAATAACCAAGATCAAGAGAGACATCGTCTTTGCAGCCAGTCTCTACCTATAACTCCACAACCTGACGGTCAAAGGCTACTCCAGGAAAATGGCTGCTTTTGACTGTGAGGTATCAAAACCTCCAATCTGTTCCCTCACTGTCACGATGGGGTCAAGATTTTTCTTTTCAATATCAAATTGAACATTTTCCTATACTTTTTGTTTAGAAATATAACTTATTAGACCGTCAGATCATTTCCTGACCAAATTTACAATGTTAGCGACCGATAAAATCTGCTTCACGACTTTCATTTGAGTGCATGGCATAAATGGGTTGCGTTGTAACTGAATGGTCCATATTTGTTTGAGGAGGTTAATAAAGGCTTCCTTCCCTCTTGTAAGTGAAAGTGGCCAGAATAGATGGAAAAGATTTATTTTACTTCTGTTCATAGTTATGTCATGACTGTTGTATCTGACGGAGAAAAGACACATCTCATTGGAAGGATGGCTTGTACAATAATACATCACACGTTTTATTTGTTAATGAGCAAAATGGCTTTTTTCCCCCGTTTTGTTTGTTATTTCAGTCATTTGTACATATTTTTAAACAATTTTCAATAAAAATCTGTGTTTTTACGTACAGATTACACAAAAGAACATTGTTGTCTGTTATTAGTTCTTAGATACACAGGAAGCTGTGCTACCAGCAGTAGCTGTCCAGCAAAGGCAACATGGGACTCGGACAGATGATTTACTCTTCAGCTCTCTAACCAAACATGATTCAAGTCAAGCTTCCTGATTGACCCGTCGGGTTAGATGGCTGAAGAATGTGACAGCAGCAGCGACCTGGAGTCAACAGCTCTAGATGGGAAGCTGTGTTCTCTCTAGTCTAAACTCAGCTCGAAGGCCCCAGAATACTTGAAGATGCAAGAGGAAATGAAGAGCGAACTTGTGATACCTCCCTCAGGCCGCAACTGGTCCAAATACAACATGGCTGGTTGTCACTGGTGATGCAACCAGTCATGTGATATTTGGGGGGTGAGAGAGTACCAGATGTAGAAAAGTTGACGTTAAAAAAGAAAAAAAATCACCTTGGCTTTGGGCCCTACATAAAACCTGGAACAATCTTGAACCATGCGAGATGTCTTTGCCATAAAAGTTCTCTTTATGTAGCACGTTCTAGCAATGAGAATTCTTTCTTTAATCTTCAGTCCATGTACGCTCCATGAACTCATTGCTGGCTTTGACCTAAATGTGATTGTAAATGAGCACCTTGAGCAGCGTGACTCAAGGTCAGGAAAGCACAGAGCAGGGTTACATTCACAGGTTTCCACCCGTCCTCTCTCCCAGCAGTGGTCAGGCCCTTTAGTGGGTGCATGCAGTTAAGTCTTCCCACTGGCTCAGTAGATACATGCTATATAGTTCTTGTCCTTAATGAATCTCCATCCCATAATATCTTTCATTCACGTAGGGATACTTAAAATGGGCAGGTAAAAGTTTGTCTAACCGCCGTCTCTTCAAATGGAGAAGTGGTGGACGAGACTGAAGCTTGCCTAAAATTACAATGGCTTACATTTGAATAAAGTCTGAGGTGGCGCTTGCAGAGGTTTGGTTCCTCTCAAATTCAGGATCTTTCTCCAGCTGACACGAAAAAGGAAGCAGGGACAATGGAGCATCTTTACAACAATACTCCACGGTGAATATCCATGCAGGGCGTTACATGCGAGGCACACGGGCCCAGGGTGTGCGTTTGGACAGCGTTGAGGTTTTGTCCTCTTTGGCTTAGCTTAGTTAGGACTTTCAAAGTGGTTTCCATTAGTCGGGGTCTCCTGTAAGGTGGTGTGGGGGATTTCTTCTTCTTTCTTGGGCACTACAGGCTTGAAAAAGTCGGATACAAAAAAGACCTGGAAGACGATGAAGCTATTATTAGCATTTGAATCTTGCTGTTAAGCACTAAAAGACCATGAATCTGCAGTCAAACGATCTGAAATGAAAGCACCGGTACTCACAACGAGGAGTGCCATGATGGCACCCTGCAGCAGTCCTGTCAGCACGTCGCTCCAGTGGTGTTTATAATCGGATACGCGGGACAATCCTGTGTACAGCGACGCGGCGATCAGGAAAAACTGGATTGTGGGTCTCAACAACCGGGCCCATTCAACCTGGAGTCTAGCCTGGAGGTAAAGCTGAGACAAACAAACAAAAAAATGTTTCACATGCCACATGCATACTTTTATATTCAGAAGACAGAAAACTGCGGCAGCCTCTTTGTAGTGGGTCCAATTATTAATAAGCCTCCCCTGCCGTCATCAAAGGTGAAAATCTCACATTTCCAGTCGTCTGTATTACTCTTATAAACTGCGGCCTTGGATAATGAGTGAAGTCTCCTTAATCTGGGTGAGGCAGCAGTCACAATTTCCTAACGACTCAACGGCAGCCACGCTTAATCGCGCAAACAACTTACTTGCCACAACGGAACGGAATGGAATGGAATGTTGTTACCCACGGGGTGTGTCTGGTATAGCGCCACAGAAACACAATTAGCTGCTGTGTCCAAGTCCACGCTCTCCTAACACAAACGCTCTAATGTCATTGATGGTATAAATGGAGGCGCTTCACGCGGCGTTTTTATTTAGATTCTTCTTCATCCATTTGTCCTTCGGCTCCATGGTTTTCTGTGGATGCCAAAACTTTGTCCCCGTGCCTATTTATGTCTGAGTCAGCAGCAAATAAAACCAGGGATGGACATCACAAGCCTCTTTGAACGAACGACAGCCGACATCCAGAGACGCCGTTATCTTCTGCACAACAGTGTTGGTGATCATCAAAGGCCTTCCTCTATCACTTTAATCACCAGCTTGATGAAGAGGCCGGGCAAAATGATTTCTAGAGAACATTACATGACCCTTTGGACGCACTGATATTGATTGTATTTAATCACTAATCAATGAGTGAATGAATCTGATACTCACAGCCAGGAACAGCATGCAGTACATGGAAAAAGAGGAGTGGCCCGAGTAAAAGGACAACCTGCAACAGACAGAGGAGGAGAGCAGAGATCAACAGCGGCTAACACACAACACACAAGCCCTGAAATATTCACATCCATTTGGCTTTGATGTTGACTGACATGAAAGTGTGTGTGTGTGTGTGTTTTTCTGTATTGGATGTGTTCAAGTGGCTGCTGAGAGTGACGTGGGTTGTTGAGGGAAGTGAACAGCCTCGGTTGAACAGAAACCGAACCGCAGTGGTCTGGGTCTGAATGAGGTCTCCTTTATCTAAGAGGTGCTTTGTTTCTGCGTGGACTTCTGGATCTAAGTTATATCTTCTACAACCACGAACACACACACACGCAAACATGTCTGTAATGTAACTTCAGCAGCATCCCGACACTTGATGAAGATGATGTGTGAGAATCTGGTGAGCAACGCTGAGAAAATTAATTACACCACAGGAGAATCATAACACACAAAGCTGTAATCAACAGCTTAGAGGGCTCACATCGGTCCATTACTGGTTTAGAGTCTGGATTACATAGATTTATGACAGAGAGATGCGGCTCCAAGACTATGATTTATAAAGTCCCCTGTCTGTGACTGCATCTGTCTTCTCTTTTACATGAATAAAACACTGGACAGAAGCCAAATCAAGAGTCCTGATAATAAGAATACTCACACACACACACACTCACACACTGACAACATCTTCTGCCAAAGTGAAACTTATCTTGGAGTTCGGTTTCAGTAAGTCGATCCAAACCAGTCTACACTAAACTGCAGCATTTATGGGCTCTGTTAAGGTGCAGTGGACCAGGTCAAACTAGATGGACCTGGAAACCCTGCATCACCGCTTCAAGAGGATTTAGTGATTGCAGCGGGTCGTTCTGCTCAGGAAATAACTCAGCGTTCCACACCCTGGAAAGAGTACAGTAGATAAGAGAACAGAGGGTGGGCACTGCCACGGCCCGCCCTCTGTTCTGTTCTGTTCTGTTCGGGACACGGAACGACGGAGTCAGAAAATAACATTCGACCCACAGAGGTCTTTTTTTGTCCCCGACCTTTCCGTGTGCCACCGTGGTCAAATGTCAGCGACCGAAGTCGGCGCTAAACAATCACATTCTCCTCAAGCGTGATCAGATAACGGACAGGAGCCGCGTGGTCCATAAACGTTTGAACACCAAAACAATCGGGACAGCTGACGTCACTCCTTAAAAACTCGGCTTCTATCTATATTTATCGCCGGTCAAATGAGAAATGGATATCCTCCCCTCCCTGCAAACTTCCTTCTGCTCTGGGCTGATAAGGAAAACCGACTTTTATCATTCCAACTTATCACATTCCTGCGATATTCCTCAATCTCACTCGATGTCTTCTCTCCTGTAACTGGCCGGGACACTGAATTATGTGTGACATCTGTTCCCCGGTTTGATACTGTACCTGCAGGACATCAAAGCTTTTTAGGAAACCCCCCAGACCTCCATATGCACATCTCATGACCTCATTATTCGCTGTCTTCAAGCTAAATGTTACACATCCTTCTTACGCTCTTACTGTTCTGTTACCACAACTGCCACTGTTAATCACTTCCAGAGTGTCGTCAGCGTGAGATTTCATTTTCTGCTTTGAGCCGTTATCAGGTTATGATCAAATTTTGCATCTGTTCCTTGGTGGATGTCGCCAACGTGTTATCGAGCAAAATCACTGTCATAAATTCAAAAGAGGAACTATACCCCTCAGGAAACCTCTGTCCGTGTCCAGTTACCTGCCCTCGTTGACCATCGTCTCGTTTCCGTTGCAGACAAAGTCTTCGATGTAGCCCCCCGTCGTGCAGTTGATGTGGCTCCAGTCGGGCTTGCAAACATCCAGGAAGTGCGGCCTGAGGCGGCCGATAGAATACTTGGCTATGTCGGTCAGCGACTGGCTCATAGCGGCGCCAAACAGAAAGGTGCCGATGGCTTTGTAAAGACAGGCGACGTAGCTGTTGCTTAAGAAGGACTTGGATTTGATGCGCTTCAGATGAACGGAAACGCATTCTCCGATTATCATCTGTAAGGGGAGAGGGAGGAGGTGCAGAGGTTGAGACGCCATCATTCTCAGAGAGGAACTTCATATTTACTGCACCAAACTATGGCAGATTTTGTCCTTCTCCTAATCGTCCACACTACAGCCATTTACTCCGACATGCAGACGGGTGACAAATGAGAGGAAAAACCAACGTAAAGATCCTCGTCCCATCTCAGCTCCTTGTCCAAACTACGCCGAGGTGCACTGGAGCTGATCTGGAAGTTCATGGTGGTCAAATTTAAATTCTCGCTAAAGAACTTTATGTTTGTTTTCCCTTTGTCACCCATCGGTAAATTAAAAATCAAAAACCATGCCTCATGCATCTGACTTTGATTTACGATTACACGTTTCACACAAATCTCACGAGGGTGAAACCAATTACAGACACAGTACGGAGGGTTCACAGGAGCAGACGGTGGCCTAGGATTCGCGATGTTTGCTAGAGCAGAGGATGATGTCCACTTGAAACGGTGATCAAAACCTTCCACGTGTCTTCGTATATTTGGCCTTTAGTCAAGGGTTTGATCTCTGACTGATTCTCGTGGTACGACACTGTGGGTGTGATGTGGGTGAGCGTGACTCAGTGTTCTTCAGCGTTCCTTCTGCTTCTGTGGTTAAGGTGTGGATGTGACTGTTCCGACCAACAAGCATCGGACAGCATGTTTCAAAAAAACTTTCATTTGACTTTTTCTGCCTCTCGAGAATTCTTCTTTATTGATCATCTCCGTTTTTTTGTTTTTTTTCTTTTCATTTGAGAGTATTTCGAAAGATAATTACGAGTTGATTACCAATCCGGCTTATGTTCGGTTTGACTTTTTTAATTTTGTGAATATTTTAAGTGCGATCAGCTTCCTATCGTTTGTGCTTTTTTCTCGTCCAGCTCTCTTAAATATGAATACAGAGATAAGGCTTTCAACGAATTGCACTTTTCTACATCTGCACTAAACGTTTGTCGTCTTTGTTTCTCGGGGGAATTTTGATTTCCACTCCAAAACGTGGCGCCGCGGATCCTGAGCACATCTTCGTCATCTACTCATTACGTGCGGTTAGCAGGTTAACATGTACGGTTAATGTCAGAGACAGATGATGTCAGCAACTACAAACACATTGTTAATAACAACATTAACACAGAAAAGGGAAAGGGAGAACTTGACAGTAAAGAACAAAACAAAACAAAAGAACAAAGAGCAGCAGTTCAATAGAGGCTTAATCTCAAATGTTAGCAGAAACCAGATGCACCGATGCACTTACAGTGAGTATTGTGAAGGGAATCATTAGGCCGCCTAACAACTGATGTGAAATGGTGTCTTCCTTATAGGGGTACTTGATTGAATCATCGTTACAGAAAAAGCCCCGGTGGAAGGGACTGTGTTGAGCTGTGAGTGCTATGAATGGGATTCCAGCTAGCAGAGAGGCAATGAGAGAGAAAAAGACAGGTTATGAGACCATGCCACGCCATCTCTAACCCACAATGCATCAGCGTGCTAAAAAAGGAAGTATTTGAGTGTTAGACAGGCCGCTGGATCACAGGTTGGTCGCTCTCCTCTCCCTTTAAGAACATGCAAGGCAGCAGGTGACGGCAAGAACGGTGTCATCTTCACTCTGACGACGAAGAGGAGGCGGACCTGGACTCGCTTACGTTCCCTCTCTCTCTCTCTGTACGTGAGAGTTGCTTCTTGTCAGGGTTCGTGTTTCTCACCCACAGACCTAAACTGTGCTGTCACGAAGACGCAACACAGATCCCACAGATGCTCTCGGGTGAACTAAACACTCTCACGTTACACACTTCCTCACGCACCTCGTCGCCGCTCTTCTATTTGGATAGAATAAACCCTCTGGCCTGCGTTTTCATTTCTCTTCGGTGCGGTAACATGCTTTCTTCCTTACTGGAACGCTCTGCGTGAACTCGACAGCGGAACCAGACAGCTTCCTCAGGCTTAAACGCACAATCACATATATGCAAACACACGCGCACACACAGAGAGTGTGCCCACCAAATACAAAGCAGACGAGTACAGTACAGTCTGCACTACGTTAATGCAATCACTCTGTTCCAGGACAGCGGAAACAGCCTCTGTTACGCTAATTAACAACAGAAATCGAACATTTGAACACTAAGAAAAAAACAAAAAACAAGAAATTCCCTGTTTTGTTTATTATTTTTTTTCAATCACCACAGCTACGGTTTGTTTCGGTTGTGTGTGTGTGTGTGTGTGTGTTCGTGTGTTGTTTTGGGTTTGGTCAGAGGACTGCTGATCCAAGCATGTGAGCTAAGTCACAACATACTACTACAACTATGTTGACATTTAGACGGTGTTCCTTTTTAAAAGGCCGGTCGGGTGGGATGATCTTATGTTGTTGGTTTTTTTTTTGTGGACATGATTACAGTGAACGTTTTGTCAAAGATGGATTGCGTTTTACGATTCGCTTCTAAGTGGACATCCTCCTTTGCGTCTGGCTTTTTGGCAATGCTGTCACAGGACTGTACACGGCGCTCACACTGGGATAAGATCCAATAGCAGAGCTGGAGACGGCCAGTCAGCATCTCAAGTTATCTTTAACATCCAACAGGAAGTTCTACCCGCCGGGTATTGTAAATCATTTCGATGTGAGCTCTGACCACCGATCGGTGGACCCTACGCTCTCCTACTCTCTACTTACACAGCTAATGGGCAGGGTGAAGCCCACCGTGTAGAGCACCGTGGAGGTGACGGTGCTGTGGTGGAAAGGGTACTTGATGCTTTCGTCATTACAGAAAAAGCCCCTCTGGTAGGGACGGACTTTACCCAGGTTAAAGGCCGCGAGAGGCAGGCCCCCTGTGGACGGAGAGATCAGGAGGGGTTATGGCTGGAAGAGGTGAGAGGTTAAAACAACAGAGTGCCTGAGAACATGGCTGGGCTTCAAATCTGTCAGCGCAGATCACTGGACGAGCCAAAAAAGGTCACAACAAATTACAAACAAGGAATTATGGAGATCGGTCAACACAGGCCGAGCTGACTTTTACTGTCGCTGTGTTGTCAAGCTGACAGAAATGAGATAAAGTGTTACGCTGGCAAGTTTACAAAATTGAACGTTATTCAGGCAGATTTCTTTGTAATTTGGAGCATTTTTTGCTGATATTTGGCTTTAAGTTACCAGGATTCAGGCCTTTCACTAAACCCTGCTGGAACCATGTGCTACGTCTTCAACAGCACAGAGATATTAGTCACAGCCTTGCATCACCACAGTGGAAATTACATCTTGTGGGTTTCCTAAGAAAATGTGTTGCAGCAAACTGACAAGTTTCAGGCTAAAATGTCACAGGTACCCAGGACGTTTTAGTACCCAACTGCATGTGCAACTTCACACGGCTGCTTTTCGACACCGTCCGTGGATATTTGGATCCATGTGGGTCCTTTCGAAGGATTCCAGGATTACTGCAGGAATAATTTCAGTAATCAAGTTTAGATGCTATTTCCCCGAAATCGTAGCATTTTGTAACATCGCCAGAGTATCACTTTAAGGCCGAGCCTGAACAAAAAATGCCTCACTGAGGTCAATCTGATACGATGAAGAGTGATGTATGCACAAGGAAAACAGATGACTTCATCGTAGCAGAAAATTGTGTTATCTCTGAGGTAATGACTCGCACCCATGCTAGAGGTATCACGAAAAAGTCAGCACTGCCTATAGATTAAACACCATAAAGATAACAAGCGATGCTGATTGTTTGGACAGTGTAAAGTCTGAATGTAAGGCAGCTGTCACTTCTCTGATTGGCTGGCCTGTTGAGCCCATTGTCACTAATGGGAAGACTACGGTGCGTTCATGGGAGCAGAAAGTGAGGGTAAGTTTCTGTATGCTACAACTTCACCCGAATGGAAGAGCACTTAAGCACACACACAAACACTCTCACAGTGGCTGTTACCCAGCTGTTTATGTGTACGTGGTCAGCTGTGCCATATCAAGATGATTGGCTGCAGCAGCTGGAAATGCCAGCAGCACACAGGCCAACGCAACGATCCCAGAGTCATCGGATCAGACAGCGCTCCACCAGACACACACACAGACACACTACTCTCCCAAAAAATACATTATCGAAGCTGGTTAGTGGGACACTCAGTAACTTTCATAGCAACCACATGGAGTCAGTTGTGTTAGCAAAACAGCACAAATGTAATCAAACACAGATTATTACACACTGAAACAATAAAAAGCTAAACTCATTTTGAACATTTCTCAAGCCACAAATTCAACCTGCTAATATGTATGAGTGTGAGCAGGAACACAACCACCATATTGGGAGATGCTGCAGCAAGCTGTAAACAGACTGGGATTAGTTGTTAGAATTCATTCTCCTTGAACAGAGACGCGTTTATCTCAGCAGTAAACAACAGACAGGCTGCACAATAGCAGTTCCCGGTGTTTACAATAAACGAGTTGAACGGGAAGCAGAGCAGCGTTATTATTTCCTAATCAAATTTAGACAATTAATGAGATTAAGTGCAAGAAAACTTAGATGTTAATGGGTCATGGAAACGTACAATCGGCCCAATCTGCAAATATGAAACCCTCCACCCTGATCGTCACTTAAAATGCATTTATTCATGCGGCCAAATGTTAAAGATGAAGACCGAGATCATTTCTGAAGAGTCATTTACCCATAAATCTTTGGCATAATGCTTCTCGTTAGCTGTGACAGCTGGTAAAATGAGCCCATATTGATCAGGCTGATGTGACTGCCAAAAGCAATACAGGATGTCATCATTTTGGGCTTTCTGAGAGAAGGCACACAGTTACTTCAGCCACGACAGAGCCTGACCACGCTAACAATGCATCCAATCGATGTTTAAATGTAAAGAATCAGGTCATGCTGACATATTAAAGCCTAAAAGTAAACAATAACAATGAGGGACAAAATGCAAGATCATATTAATCATTGCTAAGTTATAGTATGCAAGACAATCATTTGCCATCATTTTATAATGTATACTGTTCTGTCATTGTACAATTAAGTGTTCTTAGGTCATTTAAAGTTTTGTCATGCACAGCAGGAATAAGGCAACCTGTTCCTGAACACACCAAACGATGAATTGAAAAAAATAATATCCAGATACAAGTCGATATTTGGGAATAAACATTAGCTCCTCGTATATCTACGTTACATATCATAACTGTTGCATTCAACAGTGCACCATCATCGTTATCGTGTCATCAGATGCCTGTTTTGAATAATTAACACAGAGAAAAGTGAACAGACAGCAGCCTGACGTGAATATTTAAGGATTCCCAGAGTTACATAATAATATAACTGCTGCCATAACAAATCAGTGACACGGTCTGAAGATTTAAGTAGAAGTATTAAAATTTGATGTGACTGAGATACGTCGGGTCTGGTGGTCTGTGGAGGCGAACCGTTACCACTCCCTCGACGTGAGGACGATCTTAAAACCCGGACCGAGTGACACATCGGGACAGAAAACCGGTTTGTGGACCGATAAGAGAAGCAGTTAACATGTTTCAATACATACCCAAGAGGAGACAGGTTATATCGAGCAGAATATACGGGATCCCTTTGGCCTCGAACATGTTTGCTGTGTCTGCCTCTCGGTCCTCTGCCTGCCTGCCTGTCTGCCCGCCTGTCTGTCTGTCTGTCTGTCTGTCTGTGTCCTTGCCTGTAATAAACACAGCTGATGCTCCTCCTTGGAACGTCGCTATTGTTTCCGACGAACAATGACCTCGGAAAAAAAAAAAACAGCCGAAA
>OMNV01003193.1:87991-102619 GCA_900303265.1 Brotula barbata
TCAAATGGTTTCTTTGAAGTTTTTAATGAGGAGATTTTTGAGTGAATGCATGAGACACAGATGTGAATATCAGTTGCGCTTGTTATGATAAAACAAATGAGAAGGACGGAGAGAAAGAGTGATCTCATTGTGGAGGATGAGGTAGAGGAGTCATTTTCCACAGGAGTAATTAAAGTGACCGTTCTAATCAGTAGCCCGGCCTCTGTGTTTCCGGCGTGCCACAGGTTTTCCTCTTTGCCAATGAATCTGTAAGTGAAATTGCTGTCATTCATTCGATTTTTTGTTTCATCGAGAAACTCTCAAGAGCCCAAGCATCAATAAAAGGTCAAAACTCTTTGAACTCTTTGAAACGGAATACTCCTCTTTTCAACGCTACGCTCATACTCGTTTCAGCTGACGACCATGGCTCTCCTATTGGTGTCACCTGAACGGCAGTATTCTTTTACAAGCTCATTGTCAAACATAATCTCGGGAGAATTGGATGGTAAAAGATAGCGGCAGCCTTGAGGTTTGAGCATGAGGATGTGCAAATAGTGAGATGGTCAGAAGTTCAGCGAGATGACTAACAAGCAGCTGCGTGTGTGTGTGTGTGTGTTGGACAGTGAGACAGACAGAGATCTGTAAATTTATCCTGACCTTACATGTGATGTAGCCAGGAGAGACTTATTATTAATTGAGACACGTGGCAAATCAGATCTTGATGACACCAGGCTCTTCCAGGCTCTGACTCACAGGCTTCCTCTCTGGATCGTGTTGCCAACAGTCTATTTATAGATCTGGTCATACCAGAGCGTGAGGTCGTAAGTTGAGGACACACTGAAGAAGCTGTAATAGAATGTGAAAGTAACAAATGTCATTTAACTTACATAGCTATGCAGGGAGTTTACTCAACGTAGTTACAAAGTTTCAGTCGAGCAGGATATTTGAAATGTGAATCACAAACATTCTGAAACATCATCATATCTTTTCCAAACAATAAAGACACAGGAGAGTGGAGTGGACACTTCTCAAAATGTCCCAAGGAACTGAAGAACTACTGTGTCCACGGGGAATGTCGTTACATTAAAGAACAGAAGACACCTTCTTGCAGGTGAGAGCGGGAGTGGCTAAAGGTTTGGCGAATTCCGAGAATGTGCGACCTTGTATAATTTATGAATAACTTTACCTGACAATCATTGAGAGACTGTGGTACGCGACACAACAAACTCCCAAAATCTGACTAAGTCATAGAACAATCACAAGAGCTCAGCCTGTGGAAATTACTTTGCCATATAGCATAGCTACGAGGATATGCTAGCTAGCTAGCATGGCTACTGTAGTTTAGCTATAATGCATTTTAACTCAGCTTGTTGGCCTACTAGTTACTCCAAGGCAATGCTCTTTGAAATATACTTCTTCCACCCTTACTTCTTTGGTGCTTTATGCAACTTCCAGATTTACCAGCTTGACCTGATATGCTAATCAGCTTGGAAAACCATGCCCAAATTTTTTTCAGTGTTTACAAGCAATTGTGAGCCCTTAAACTTCTTGGAAAGGCCTCTAATGTGGCTCCCGTGAGCATGAATAAAGCGTGTTAAAACGCATCATGTTCGCCAACCTTAACACTAAGTAAAAAGATTAAAATTCAGTTGTGTCAGTCTGTCTGTATCATAGCTAATTAAAATAATATATGTACCATGGACTGAAATGGCTCCCTTCATTTCACATTGAATTACATTGGACATTTTAGTGATATATTGAAATAGCTCCGGTTCTCATTCAGGAATCTCTTCTTCATATAAAATCAGGTTAATAAAGGTGAATTGCTTCAGCTGGCAAGCATTTCAGGGCATTAACAAAGTTATTAGTTAGTTAGTAGTAGTAGTTGGTAGTTAAGGAGAAGGCTTAGGCTATGCAATGATTTTAACCAGCTACTTACATTTTCTCCAATCTGGTCAGTTAGCAAGCATTTATTAAAACCTTTTGAATGCAAATGAAATGTCCTTTGTGCATTATATTCACTTTATGGTTAACTGTTGCATAAATTTGCATAATTTTAGTTCCCTTTATTTTGTTTTGTTCAACTCACAATTATATGCCAGAGTACTTTAAATATTTAAAAAATATAAAAATGCAGAACTTTAAAGTGTTTTGATAAAGATAATACACTGGATTTCAGGCGCTAATGTGAATTCTTACTCAGGCATATTGAGCTTCCGGTGTTGTTGTCCAGTTTCAAGCCCATCAGTGTTGTTACTGTTATTGATTTAAGATGTAAATAATGGTTCACTGTTGTTTATGCACCATTATTCATATTGTACTTTAACGTGGTTGATTATTCAATAACATGCTTTTGTATTTGTTATAAGTTATAGGTTGTTTATGTTGTTACTAAACCACTATTATGGTATAATTGGTGGTATAATTCCCTTTTTTCTTACACAGACCGCACACACCGACAAACTAATACTTATTTTCCCCTCTGAAGTGTTCAAATGGATTTCCTCTCTGTAAGTTTTTGTATTTCTTCTCAGGTGTGACCAAGGTTACGTAGGTTCCAGGTGTGAATACTTGGACCTGGATTGGCGAATAGGAGAACAACGACAAATCATCATTGTCTCTGTCATTGCAGGACTCGTTTTTCTCATTATTCTCATAGTCTTCATCCTCAGCTGTTCACAGTGAGCCTTTGTGTGTGTGTCTGTGTGTGCAAGCTACATTTCAGTGGAAAATATTGTAAATTTCACTTTACTGTATTAATCTGATAGATTAAGCTAGTGATTCAGATTTTCTAATGAACTCAATAGCACAACAAGCAACCAAAACTGGAATTTAGCCACACCTTAAATCAAAACTGAGTTCTGCTAGTCTTTGCTATTGGTACTTCTACTTATTGGTACACTTCATCATCAAAAATGTGAAGAATTTTAAGGTCGCTTACATAACTAATCATTTGTAATCAACAGTGTTGGGAAAAATGCTAGATAAACACTGAGTTGGGGTCTTTTTATGAACGTGTTTAATGTGTGTCTGTCAGTCATATGTGCAGACTGTGCAGACGAGAGAGAAGAGGAAGACAAGAACCAAGGAACGGGACGGAGAAGATCAGTATGATGGAGACCAGCACAGACCACAGACCCTTAGCGACAGACTCAACAGAGATACCACACACAAATGTCGTATGAGAAGGTGTGTATGTTTGAGTCTGTGTGTTTTCATCAGTCCTGTGAAGTGTTTGTGACACCTGCTGGCTTTTGTCTGACAGCGCCGGCCATATACAGTAGGTGGCCTCTCGCTACTGGACAGGACTGAGGCCCACAAGAGAGGATCTGTGTGTGCCTGATCACAGACAACCTGCTCCACACGGTAGGAAACACCATAACCAAAGAAGGATCCAAACAAAGAAGAGACCCTATTGGATCCACGATAAACTGCTAAAATCCTGAGAGCTTGGAGATTTGTCGTCATTGGATGTTTGCTGGAGAGAATTTGACGATGAACTTCATCTCTTGCTTCTGGTTGCACATAAGTGTTGTCGAAATTGTGTAATATGCCGTGACAGCGAGCGACGAATGCTGATCGGTTGACCAGTCAGCCTGGATAAACTTACAACTTCGGTGTAGGTCTCTGAAAGGACAAACAAGATGAAGATGTCAGAGCCGTTTCTCTGGAGGACTCTTGTCACATTGGTGAACTGCAAAGTGATACAAAATATATTCAATATTCCAAATACCAGACGTTAGACTATTAGTGTGCCTTATTTATATTTGTGTTTTCAAACTTTATTTACCGCTGGTCTGATGTCAAATTTCATATCATGAACGAAGAGGAGCCGTCCATCCCAAGTTGACCAATCACCGCCACTTAACGCTGCGTCCTCATGCAGTGTATGCAGATTATTGTTACTCATCAACATTAGCAATGCAAGAAGAAGCCTTCCCTACGCAGGCTGCAGCTCTGGACTCCCCGTCTGGAGGATGACTAACGCTGTGAACAGGACAAGGTGAACTTGTGCTGGAGGCCTTTTGATGGGGATATTTGGAGCCGAGCCTCCCGGGCGCTGGAGAGCCATAACAGCTTCGTCTGTGTGTGTGCAGTCAAAGTGCTCCACTGTCCCAGACAGTTTCCTGGCTGCCAGCCCTTCACTGGCTGTAATGTGCATCTGTGTGTGTTACCTTTCCACTCTATATGGGGTGTGAAGAGAGAGAGCAGACAAAGTCAGTGATTTTCTGCTCCTGCTATTTAAATGTCATCTATTTCCAATAAAACACTCCACCATGTGTGCTTTGCCATTTAAGGTCTTCTTAGCGGGCATAATCAGTCCAAAGCGGACATCTGAAATCCATTTCAACGAGGGCCGTGTTACATAGTGTTTCCTTACAAACAGTCTATAAAATGTGTAACGCCGTTCTCGACTGAGGTCCTGGTTTAATCTCTTGCAGATAAACGCCGCTGATTCTCAGGAGTAGGACGTGTTGATCGTGACCCGGCTTATCTGTGTCAGTTTCACATTTCTCTACAATAGATACACCAATGACAACACGGTGTGTGTGTGTGTATGTGTGTGTGTGTGTGTCTACATATGCAGTATCTGCTCTGAATAATTAATTATGCCCCCCTCCGGCCTGTTGTACTTTGGTTACCGGTTTTATCGCTGTATTGTGCTGTTGTGTTTCTATGGCGCTCCATTACGAGCTGAAGTCAGCGGCGTGATGTTGCAGGAGCCAACAAATTCCAGTGTGAGTGTGTAAACAAGATAATATACTATCGTCCGCGAACACATGTCCTGATCCTGTTGGCCAAAGTGATCTGTCTTTCTCTTTGATTCTAACAGTGTTTGCTCGTGTCGGCCGTGCGTTTTAAATCAATGACTTGTCTCTCTGACAGGTCGGGGCTGCGTAAATGACATCAGCCTCCTGCTCTCCTGTATAAGGATGTACGACACAAATGACAACATGAGGAAAACTCTCTGAACAGGTGGCAAGGCCCTGGGCTTACCTAGAATATACCATATCTATTTATAGCATAACTACAGTTATTATTAACCCAGTCGAGTCAAGCGGTTTAGGCTTGGTCTCTTTCTTCCTTTTGACACATTTTTGCACTTATTGGTAAGTTGGAATACTGCTGTAAGTAATAAATAACCTACAAACTACACAGTCAAACAGTCTGCAGATGCTTTTTCTTTATCGTAGCCATTATGTCCATCCTGCTGTGATTTCTATCTGTTTTCTTGTTTTCTTTGTTACTGTGTAAGAGTTGGGTTTGGTATTCATGTATGCTGTGTTCTTGAATTCCATTTTTTTTTTTTTTGCATTTTCTTGCTGTTGGATCAGAAAAATGGATTGGATTTTATTTGACAAATGTGTAGCAACCAGTATTCGAATATTATGCCAGAGATGACAAATTGTCTCAAAATACATACATAAATACAAAATTCATTTCCTGTGCTGCAGGATAGGATAAATGTCATCATTTATAAAAATAGCCCCAAATCTGCTTCTGAATTAAACACAGGGAAGAATGCATCAAAACACCCCGCAGGTCTTAAGGATATCTATTCTCTGCCGTGTTTATGGCGAAAGTATTGGGATCTTTGACCTAATTTCAGGTGGCCTCCGTGCCAGGCTGTCGTCAAAGGAGCCACACACACTGACAGCTGTGGAATGTCCGAGTTTCTATATGAGGGGTGTGTCTGTGGTTGATAAGACCGACAGATACCAGCCAGACTGTTGTGGCTGTTTGTTTTAGAATGCAAGACAACGAGAAAATATCTTGTGTAAACTCTATCACACTTTTCGACTTCCTTGAGCTGTGCTTTTTGATGAGTCATGTTGGGAACATTGCCATCCTAAATGAAGTGTGTAAACATGACGGCAGTGTTCATCACTTAACACAGCTAGCAGCTCCATCTGTCCTCTTCCTGGTGTGTGTACAAGTCTGTGGCTCCAGCAGCTGTCACGACACTACCAAACTATTTCACTGGAAGATTTGACACTGGTGTGCCAGATGGGACAGAAGAGAACATGGGAAACGGCTCAGACATAATGGCCACAAGGGGGCAGCAAAACACTAAGAGACGTGGAGGTGGATTGGAAAGACGCAAAAGTCTTTCTAGTGGTTCAGTTTATGAGGATGGATGGATCCCACACACTGAAGCTGTCATTTCTACTGTCATGTGGAAATGATCACATCCGGAAAATCCTCTGAGATTTAGAAATCATAGAAATAAGCAAAGAAACGTTTAAACCTTCCAAGATGCCAACGCGCTGCCCCAGCTTGAACTCCACAGCAGACGTGTCTTCATTAGAAGAGGAACGCTGCTGACTATTGGATCCTTGAAAATTTGAAGTGTCTCGCTAAAATTTATTCCTAAGATGTGTGTGTGTGATCACTCCAAGCGAACCTTCAATATTAAGATGTTAATCCCCTCACACCCTCAGGCGATGGTGTCATCTTTATTAATGCAGGAGGA
Organism: Brotula barbata; assembly: GCA_900303265.1. Lineage (NCBI taxonomy): Eukaryota > Metazoa > Chordata > Actinopteri > Ophidiiformes > Ophidiidae > Brotula > Brotula barbata. Next base: position 94,446 of record OMNV01003193.1, read on the forward strand.
ATTCATTTTAAATTCTAGCAAAGAGCCCAAAGTTTCCACAGATAGCAAAAAAAATCAAGGTGTATTCTGGGGAAATTGGTGTAAAGCGATACTCAATGAGGTCTGATTACTTTGGGTTGGGGTGTTCTGTGTGGCTTCGGGCGTCGTCTCAGACAAAACATCTTTGGGCAAAAATCAATTCAATTGATTTCCTCCTACCGCCTTCTGTGAAAAGCAGAGCGGGCTTTCAAGTTTGGGGAATTATGATGAGTAAAATAACAAAATGGTTGGATAGTTTGTTCTCCATTAAATTTCTACGGCTCAATTATTCATTTATTTTTTGTCGGCATAGGAAATTGTCTACAATCAGTGCACCGAATGCAGTCAGGCAAAGGGCTTTTATTGGAGAAAAGTTGTGTAAATGAATGCACATCATGTCCATACAGCAGCTATGGGTCTTTTATGTAAACCCAGATAGCCGTGCTCGGATGAGACAGTCATGAACCTTGATCTTTTCCCTCCACTACAGCCGACATGCACAACAGCAGTCAGAGAAAATCTGAGAACATTCTGTAAGAAATTGGCAGTGTGAGGTCAAAGCAAATTGCAAAATGTGAGGGTGATTTGTGCTTTTCTTGCCTTTCAATCAAGAATGAGGATTACTTTGAGCCAGCAGGGACGTGCAGGGACATTTTGAGGGGCAGCGGTCCATGAAAAAGGTCAGACAACAGCCGTCTAAATCCACAGATCTCCCTTTATCCCATGATGCCATACATAACCACGCACACAAACAAACCACCACCTACGAACATTTCACAGAGGCCACTGGCTCCTTCTTCTCTTGTGGACTGTCTAACTCTCCAACACCACTCTTTCTGTCTCCATCTCAGTCTTTTCTGTCCGAGTCTGTCTCCTTCTCCATTTGTAAATCTTCTTTTTTTTTTTCTGGTCAGCTTGGCTCGGTTCCCAGAACTCCTCTTTGGATTTGATTCGTTTTGGAAATATGCACCTGTCTGATTATCATCCTGTGGGTTTGGTTCATCATTTTAAATATGGATATGCAGAATGACTTGATGGACTAACTCATATTAGTGTTGACTTGTCTTGTCTTGTCCTTGACGTTGTCTTGTACACTGCAGTTATATTTGTTTTTGTTTTTTTTCCATTACAGCAATCTGATATTGATTGAGCTGTCAGACTAAAAATGTATGTTACTGTATGTCTAGCTTTCCTGCTCTTCCTGCCCCCTAGTGGTCAGAGTTACATAATGCAGCGTTTAACTATAGCATTGGTTAAATAATTTGTTAATGAGTACACGTAGGACAAACCATTTAATCTCATTTGATGGGCAGTTTCTTTCTTTTTTTAACATCGATGCACATTAATAAGTGCGCGTTCCACATCTACATCTATTTTTTTTTAATCTCATCATTCCCTAAGAAGTTATGATTTTTTTTAATGCCAAAGTTCATTTCCCTTGCTTGATTTCCCTTACAATTCTCCTCCCCTCTCCTATACACAGAAATACTAGGATGCATCCTAATATACAATAATTTCCATTTTTGAGTATTTCACTAGAATCTAAAATAAAACCAGAGTTTATGAAGTCCCAGAGTTAAACAATGTTGAGTGAAGACACTGATGTATCATAGCATTGCATTTGATCTATTTTAAAGATTACAAACGTGCACATATGAACTGCTGTTACCACCATTTCCACCATGATCTGTCCATGATGTCTTCCATTTACTGACTCTGGAGTAATATTTCAATGAGCCTTGGCTGTGTGCTTCTTTGTGTTGTCATATCTAGCAGGAAGTGCAGGACGGATGAGCAACAAAACAATTTCTTAACACTCTTTGAAAGAAGTGTGAAATATATATCCAGGAAAGCTGCACATATATTTATCAATTTAACAGCACTGCTCAGTTTTGTGCGGATGTTTATTATTTTAATCTGCTGTGTGTGTGTGTGTGTGTGTGTCTGACTTCTCTTTTCTGCTCTGGGCTGCTTGAGACACATTTGTCCACATCCTTCCTTCAACATCTACTTCACACCTGCACACAGCACTCAGTCCTCCCTGAATAGATTCATCCTAAAATTAGACAGAAGGTGTAATTTTCTGTCATTGTTTCATAGGAGCCAAAACTTTTGACGCTTTTAAAGGTCAAATAAAAACCCACCTGTCTTGTTCAGAGAAATAAATGGAGGTTACTGAACCATTAAGGGAATTTATTGGCATCATAAAACTCAGTGTGAAATAATAACTCAAATTGCCGAGACTTTCAAGCAGCTGGAGTTCATTCGCCGTGAGTGATTTTTGATAAAGACGACATCAAAATGTTTCAATCCGCCCCCATACTGCATCCGTGCAGAGATGACTCAGACGCTGTGAGACCTGAATGCAGAGACTTAAGTCCAATTCAAAGATGAAAGGGTGAAATAGTTTACCTGAGACTTTGCTTCATTTTTCAAGTGTGTGTGTTTTGACCCAGCATTTACATTTTACACCTGTGGAATGCCAACCTTGGTGGTTAGTCAGCAGAATATTTCAACAGACGCCATTAGCCGTAACTTCATCATTGTCGTTTCCTACAGATATGATCCTATAGATATGATGAAAATTAAGTTTACGTTGCATAATTGATCCCATGGGGCTCTTAAATTATGCACCATCTAATTTGTCCATATTTTTATCCTCCTCTCCAAACCCTTTCTGTCACATCCCCACCCTCTACTTTCATCCCAGTGTGTGTGTGTGTCTCTCTCTCGTGTGTGTGCCTATTTTGCCTTTATCTTTTATTTCCCATTATCCTAACCAGATCCGCCCTCTCATCCATGAAGCTTAGATCCCACTGATGATGGCAGACCACTGACCCTCAGGGTGATGGAGACGTGGGAAAATGAAAGATAACAGGGAGACAAATTCACCTCGAGGCAAAATGACACCAAGGTTAAGTGAAGTTCTTCCACCTGTCCATTTGTAAACAGAGAAGCAGTGGGCGTGTTTTGTTTTTTCATGTCTTCCAGACTATTCTCACGGCCGGTGTCGTTTCCAGATAATGCATCACATCTGGACAGAGGACAGCGCCTGATTGCGCCTGAACGCTGCGTCAGGACGTTTTTTTTTCCTCCCATTGCTGAGGAGCTGAGACCATCAGCGCGTCAAAACATCCCGAGGTGCTCAGCCACTCATACATGTGACTGGGAGAAGATCCGAACATCTCGGAGATATTTCAAAGCGATGTGGATCTCTTCGGATACTTTGGTGAACGGGATCGGAGTCCTGGATTAAAGTTGAGATGTCTGGAGAATTTGCGGACACCTGTGAGGGCTCGGGGGGAGCCGTTTCTGCTGCGTCCCGCGACTTCAGCTGGATTCTCAACGCAACCAACCGCTCGTTCCCGTTCCAGGTCCCAGACTTTGACGAGAAGGATTTTGCCGGCGATGGCGCGGCCGTGTTGAGGATTATCATCTCCGTGGTTTACTCGCTGGTTTGCGCGCTCGGACTGGTCGGGAACATCTTGGTCCTCTACCTGATGAAGTCCAAACACGTGTGGAAGAAGTCCTCCATCCATCTTTTTGTGACCAGTCTGGCGGTGACGGACTTTCAGTTCGTGCTGACTCTGCCGTTCTGGGCCGTGGAGAACGCGCTGGACTTCACATGGCTGTTCGGTAAAGCCATGTGTAAGATCGTTTCTTACGTGACGGCTATGAACATGTACGCCAGCGTGTTCTTCCTCACGGCCATGAGCGTGGCCCGGTATTTGTCGCTCGCCTCTGCGCTCAAAGGGAAGCGCCGCCGTGCGCATTGCTGCTCGGCGCGCTGCGTCACCGTCCTCGTCTGGGTCGCTGCCGTGTCCGCCGCGCTACCGCACGCCGTTTTCTCCACAACCGCGACGGTGTCCGACGAGGAGCTGTGCCTGGTCAAATTCCCCGACACCAACGGGAACGCGCAGTTTTGGCTGGGACTCTACCACTCCCAGAAAGTTCTCCTGGGCTTCGTGGTCCCGCTGGGCGTCATCTCGGCGTGTTACCTGCTCCTTCTGCGCTTCGTCGCCGCCAACAACATCCACCGCTCCAGCGCCAAAAGACGCTCCAAGGTCACCAGGTCTGTCACCATCGTGGTCCTGTCCTTTTTCCTCTGCTGGCTGCCCAACCAGGCGCTGACAGCGTGGGGGATCCTCATCAAACTCAACGTGGCTCAGTTTAGTTACGAGTACTACACCACGCAGGTCTACGTTTTCCCCGTGTCCGTGTGCCTGGCGCACTCCAACAGCTGCCTCAACCCGATCCTCTACTGCCTGATGAGACGGGAGTTCAGGAAAGCGTTGAAGAAACTCTTCTGGAGGATGACTTCGCCGAGTGGAACCACGATGAGGCCGATGACAGCCACCACAAAACCAGAGGGGGACGCACACGGGCGCGCCATGGTGCGCACCGACGCGCCGGACGAGCCCGCTGTGGTGTTTTATCCGCCCGGGGCTGCGATTTCCAGTGACCTCCATGATCTGCCACAAAACAGCGCCTAGTCCGAGGTGACATTTATTTATTTATTTATTTATTTATTTATTGTCATGGTGTTCATTGGAGTTCAGGAATCGATCCCTTTGATGGTCTGAGCGCTTGGCAAAGCTTGAACAGAATATTTTATCTAAAGGATTCATTTTCTCTCCACGTTGCAACATTTTATTCGATCACACCGACTAACGATGTGTGCGAGTGATCAGCAAATATGAACTTTTGATAATTGCGGGTGACCATGAATGACGTCAGGGATAACTTGGAGTTTGTATTCGCAGCTGTGATATTGTGTTCCGTCGTTGAAAAGAAAAATATGTCGTGAAAATCTTGTTCAAATGTGTCCAAATGTTTAAGTTAAAGCCAAGTAAAGTGCATCTGTGATATTTGTGAAAGTCCAATAATCTGTCTATCTCCAGTGTGCGAGCATGTCAGAGAGTCAGAGAGTAGAATTGGACTCTACTTTGCGTAATTCATTGTACACCAATAAAACCAGACCATTAAATGTTGCAGGTTTGTGTGTGTGTGTGTGTGTAAATGTGTTGGCACTCATTTTTGCATTTTTACAGCAATATTCATCAGTGAGTTTGAATAAGAGGAATATCAGGTCAAGCACAGACGCTGATTCATTTATAATTTAAATGAATCCTCGGGCCTGTCCGTTCCAAATCATATTAATCCATTATTTATATTAATGGTAGAAATTGGGTTAAATGATTGCACTGGAAAGACAAAAGGGACAGAGAAGAGCACGGCACAGATTGAGATTTTGACAGAAAAGACTGATTCACTGCAGTCTGATTTCATTCAAAATGTAATGAGACTAAGTTAAGGTGCATTTGTTGTCAGTGTCTCCCTCCCAATGAGACAAAACAGAGACAAACATCCTGACTGCGTCCTAAACTCACAGGAGTCAAAACAAATATGCTGTTTTTTTTAATCTAGCAGCAAAAAGGCAATAAATATGAATTGTAACGTGCATGTTAACATGGATATCTGATGTCACGTGGATCCTGTATGTCACACTCACTTACTTCCTCCCTTTGAAAAAGCTTCTCGTCAGGCAGCAAATTTCACTTTTGTGGGAGAAAAATGGCTCTAATGAAAAACAGATTAGACTGTTTCAAGAGAGCTGCTCAGTCCTTCATCCGTCTGTCAGAGTGATGTTGACGAAACAAAAGCAGATTTTCAAAATTCATTGGTAGGCTTTTTTTGTACGCGAAGGTAATTGTGTGGATTTACATAAAAGCACTGTTGTTCATTTCTTTGTGATAACTTGTAAGATATTGGCAGAAGGGATGATTTTCTTCAGAGCTGAAAGAGGAATTTTTCCATTGAAAACAATGGCTGACGGAAACGGTCATGGAGGCTGTGGAATCATGACAAGTACAAAAATTGAAGGATATAATAAAGAATCTATGTATTAAAACAACGGCATTCAAATAATACAATCAGGAGACTCATTCCACGTATCTGATAAAGAGAGCGATGAAGATGCAGCCCAACAGGGCCATGGCTGACGCCGAAAGCACCACCACGATCACACTTCCTGCCAGGTTGACCAGAGCACCAAGTCCTGCACCCACAATGATCTGAGCCAGCTGGACCATGCAGGTGAGGGCCGCACAGTCCACCCCGGTCCCCCGTGGAGTCTCACCAGTACCACGTAGCTTCAGCTGTTCCTGAATATAGAGCAGGAAGTGACAGGTGAGGAGAGGGGAGAAAGAGAGCAAGGTATGATGTCATTCATTTCTGCTTAATGAATAGCACAAGTTGTTGTTGATGAATATGAGGTTTTATTTTGAGTTGACGAATACAAACTTTAAAATAATAATCTTGTCGTCCTGTCTCAGTTTTTTCCACCAAATCTCCTCAGAGCTGAACTTTCACACACTGAGCACTTTCATGTGATGTCATACAACAAACAGCCACCATGTTGAATTAACAAAACCCCATAGTATACAGGAAGATGACACACGGCCCCGCCTACATACACTGGGGGACGAAGTACCTCAAAGTTATACTGCAGTAAAACTCATTAAACTGCTGATGTTGATTTTACTTAATTATCAACGTTACTTTTTGGATAATAACTGTGTTTAAATGTTAAAAGTTAAGCCATTTCTGGTCCCTTAAACTTGACATTTATTTATACAATTTAGAGTCAATCTATCACATCTAAGTACTCAAACTGATTCAAAACAACAAAACTAAAATCATCATTTGTTATGATTTTTTACCATCGCACATTAAATAAAAATCAAACTTTTTTCCCCCAGCTGACATATTATCGCTTCCTTATCTTGTCACAAGAGGGTGGAATTGTTTTTTTTTTTGGTGCAGTTGCACGTTTCTTCAATTTTATGACTGCAACAACAGATGGTCAAGAAACACAGCTACACTACAGCAGCACCGCTGGGAGCCCAAACAGAGCGGAGGCGACAGGTGCAAGTCAGTATTTTAGGATTTGCATGAGAATATTATAATAAATATAATAATCACAATGTCACAAATCCAAGATTGATGTTATTAGATTTGCCCCCCCAAAATCTTTTTACCTGCAAGAATGTCACACACGTGCACAAAGAGGAATAGATGGAATTGATTTTGGATATGGGGGTGGTGACCTTTGGTGTGCACGTGTGTGTGTGTGTGTGTGTGTGTGTTTACCTCCTCCTCTTGCTGATACTCTGCGATCAGGTTGAACGGGATGGTGTAGAGCGTGCTGGACATGACACCAAAAACGCTGCAGAGGATCAGAGTGGCGATGATGTTGGGGAAGAGGCCGATCAGGCTGGTACCCATGCCGAAGACAAGGTAGCCCACGAAGTATAAACCCTTCAGACCGATGTATGGCAGCAAGAAGCGTTGCACATCTGAACACGCACACACGCAAACACACAAACAAACATGTCATTTTTGTTTTGCACTCTTTAAACGTCCTTAACTTTCCATATTATGATAATAAAATATACTGAATAAATTAAACAACTGAATTTAAACCTTAACAGCATGAAGCTAAACCTTAAATATTGAATAAGAGTTTGAGATTTAACAACTTAGAGATATTTTAAAGCATCCCAAGTATTGGGGTTTTTTATGAAAAGGTGTGTGCATTTGTTTACCAAACATAAAAATGTTGCTACTCAGCAACTTTGCTAACTATCATAAACATAAAGAATCATCTTGTCATGAGCTGCTGCGTATGAAAGATGCAGGCCTTCAAATTGTTCCCTCTGCTGACAAAGGAAATGAAAAGTTATGCCTTTCTGAATGACAATCTCACCAGGAAACTGAAGTCTGTTTGTCTATATTTTGCAGCTGAAGCAACCTGAACGTAGGATCACTGTCTTCCTGTATAGCATTTTTAAGTGAATCTTATCAGATGTTTAGGTGCATTATGTATGCAGTGAAACACTCTGGAGCAAGAGCTGTGAATTTGTGAGTCTTTGCAGACAATAATTGGTAACCTGAAAAGTCATTTCCATAATCAAAGCCCCTTCTTCACCTCTGTCTTCTTCACCTCTGTCTTCTTCTCCTCTGTCTTCTTCACTGAGTCTTATAATTGCTGTTATATTTGTGTGATATTTATGCTTTGTTTTAACCATAACCCTACCGTGGCACAGGGAGAGAACACACATGTGGCAATAATGATGATGCATAAGGAGTGTGAA
>OMNV01003193.1:102693-136984 GCA_900303265.1 Brotula barbata
ATAGAGACACTTTGCACCATGCTTACAAGCCTGAGGTGCCATTCAGAAAAAGTCTCGTTTCTCGCAGGAAACGATCTGTGAAAGTTAATAAATGAATGAATTTCTGAAAGATTGATTGGCTGGGTGGGTCACGGTGAAGGGATAAGTACGTTTCATTCACGCAGAGCCAGATAATTGCAAGATGTGCAGTCGAAACACGCAATCCACGCAGTCTGGAGGATAAAGGTAATTGATCTTTATCATCATGTTTCTGTACAGTAAACGGCCTTGTCCAGTTTTCATTTACGGAGGCGTAGATGATGGGAACAGTCAGTACAGGATGGAGTAAAGCCTGATGACACACACACACACACACACACATACACACATGCATGTCCTCACTTTCTTCTTTACTTACAGGAGTAGAGAGCAGATGATACAGCGTTAATACATAATCCCCAGCAGCCCACCTCCACTCCCCTCTCATAGGTGGCGTAAGCTGTGGAGTTGTGGTCTGCGTAAGGATTTCCCTTGTATACGATCTGACAAAAAAGAGAAAAGCAACCGGAAAGAGAGGAAGTGTCAAACTAATGTCCTCCTCAATGGAAGATTTAGTCTTTTTTCCTTCATAAAAATAGAATTTTAGCAAATTCAACAGATGCGTGTGTGTTCTTTAGACTGGAAAAGTTTATTTACCATCTATACCCTGTTCTTACCATAACATCATCTACTTTCCCAACTCCACTCGGGTGGGACTGACTGAGTGATGGTGCCACACACACCTACCTGTCCCATAAAATCAGTGAAGAACAGCATGTTGCAGAGGAAAGCTGTCCAACCTAACAGGTGACTGACACACAGGCAGCGATAGTGATTTGGCATGCTGATGAAAGCTTTCAGCAGGGACCTCAGCGTCATCTTCTTCTGATCCTGGACACACACACATGGACACACACACACACACATAGATTATCAAAGACAGTTAAGCGTCCTTTCACAGTGATCGTTTAATTGCCTATGAAATCTTTGCTGGCGGCAGCGAAGCCACTGAGTGACAGCTCAGAAGCAAAACAAAGGCCTGCGCCATTCGTACATAGTTTGCCTACAGTTCGTCCATTAGAATGAGAGCAGGGGATCAATATTTCAGCAGACATGCACCATAAACGCTAATTATCAGGCTTAGAGAGTACACACACCCACTTCGATTCATAGCGGACGGAGGGCTCCTAAAGCACTGAAACGTCGTAGTTACTCAAACAGCTTAACGTCAGACAAAGCCCACTTTGTCAACTGGACGTCTTCGTGACCGAGTGCATCTTGTGCACGGTTTTTATAAAGTTACTGAAATCTTACTGAGACGTTACCCCGAATAAACTCATCATCAGACTTCTATTCTTTTTGATCAAGACAAATCAAAGACCTGAAAGTCATTTCAAGCGCGATGATGAGCGAGATTGATGTTCTCGGTTCAAACAAACGATGAAGGCAGAGTTCATCATTGTGGGCCGAGTGACTGAATCTTAATCATACTGAGTCACAGGGCACTCATTTATAGACTACATTATATAGACACTACAGAGATATGATCCGAGGAGACTGAAGAGTTTCAAAGTGCAATTATTAACTTTCATTTTGACAATCACATCTTCCCAGTCACCCTGAAGCAGCATCAGAATCCTGATCTGCCCCGTCCGGTTGTGATCTTCACGTGAAGGACCGGAGTGTATTGAGTATGGAGGGGTTAGAGTGGCATCTCATCCAGTTGCGACCGGAGCGGTCTGCACTTGGACATGCGGCTGACCCCCGTGGAGGACTTCAAGTATCTCAGGGTCTCGCCCTCGACTGAAGAGGGGCGTAAAATCGACATCAGACATCAAATCCAAAATACCTCCTTTGAAGCCGCGCCATCAAATCAAATGGACATATTGGTGATAAAGTAGAATAAGTAATCATCTCTTCTGATCAGAAGGTGGCAGGTCTTTGTCAGCACTGCGGCTTTCATCTGTGTCTGCAGGTACAGCACCAGCTCGCAATTATGGAGCCATCGAGCGAGCGTACATTGCGGGCTTTTAAAATTCTATGAGCTCTTGTTCCAGCTATTGAAAAGGTCCCCATCATCATCATCATGATCATCATCATCATCATCATCATCATCCCTCCCAAGGTTGACTGTCATAAGCTGCATCAAGGTTAGAAACACAGACAACGTCACATCCCATTCTCAAGTTTGAGTGGATCTGCAATACACTACTGAAAATATTCCACCACCACTGATGTTTCTCTATTGATACGTCGATACATTCAGGCTTGTCCTCATATTCTACGTGAGATGTGAGTTTTCACATTCATTCGGCCATCTACACTGCCGCTACGTGCAGCCCTGCAAGAGAAAAAAAAACAAAAAAAACTAAGGTACTGAGTCTACACTGCTGCAAAGATTCATGATCAGTTTGTCTCAAGAATTGTGATTCCTACCAGAATACTTTTTTCTCCCCCTCAATCTGCATGAAATGATACGTTTAGGCAAATATGAATATAATAACGTTGCTTGGAAAGTGTTTTTTTTTCTGTCACATTTTACGGTGAAATAGTTCTATTTTTCAAAGAGCAAATTGTAGATGAATTTGACGAAGTTGTGCTGTCATATTTAGTCTTATTTGGTAGTCTGCAAGAAACAGCCTGGAGATCTATGATCAAATAACACCAAAACCGCTCCCACTTATGAACAACAACGACCATTATCACATACATGCACCAACAAGAGTAGATTTTGGAGTCTTACTAAGTAACTTCAAGGTTCAAAACAAAGATGGATCCCCGTCCCATAGAATTATGAGGTTGTTGATGCAACTTTCTAATTTGGTATGTCACAGTACACTTGTGCGTGTGTATTCTCATACCTCTTTGTTTGGCTGCTTGGCACTGGAGGTTACTGAGTTTGCCTCCCCCAGAGCTGAGAAGGACCTGGGCCTGAGGTCTGGGACTGACGCAGCCATGGCAGAGGAGATAGTTTCTTTTGGCAGGGCTCCGTAACCGTTGCTGTGGGAGGAGCCCAGCAGGCGGAGCACACAGGCAGGTGTGGAGACAGAGGTTGCTCTGTCCTTACCCAGAGGTTTCTCTGGAATACTGAAAAGGTGCACAGCGAGGAGCATGGCCCAGGTCACGGCCGAGAAAAAGTAGATGACTTGGTACTCTGAGCCGAGCAGCTGACCCATGAGAGAGTGACCCCAGTCCATCGCTCCGACCAGGTAGCCACACGCTCCACCCAGACCTGGAATTAAACAGGAGAAAAGACAGGAAACGGTAAATGTCAATGCAACTATCAGAGAAAAGCACGCAGCTCATCCGTGCTTTCCTCTGACAAAGGGAGAGATCACATCAGACAGGATTAAGTGTCCACAAACGTCCTGCTGGAATGCAGCTTCATGTTTTATTCTGCCTTATTTCCTTGTATTTATTACATCCAGGTGTGATATAGGTTTTTGTCTGTATCTGACAGCTCCACCCGGGGACCACGGATGAAAACACGCCTGAAGCTATAACCTGTGCAATAAAAACTGAAAAGGCCCATTTTAGTAAACAATCAAGGTAGAAAATACTGTATAAAGGTTTTCGTACAAATCTAAGGTGAGGAAGAGGATAAATCACAAGGATGATGATCTGGATTCACAGGGTAAATGTGACCCATTGGACATGTGGATCTTGTCCGCATCATTTCACTCATCACTCACTATGACAAAGTAGCCACAACACACACACACACACACACACACATAAACACACATTTCCCACTGACGTCATCGTTCCATAGATCTACCAAAATCTATTCACAAAGCTGAATAATTAGAATTCATTCATTCATTCATCAACCTCCAAAATTTTCTTTTACACGGTGTTTCGTGAAAAAGAAATTTTCTCAAACTGGCACAGGTTCAAACTAACGCTTCACTTCAGACGTGCAAGCCGCAAATTAGAGAGAAGAGAGAGAGAGTGTGGTGTAGTTTTGTAACAGTGCTGCTTTGCATAAATATATAACTGCAGTAAATGCCATACAGGAAAACAATAAACATGCATCCTGCCGCTGTCACTCGATAGAGCTAAAGATCATCTACTATGAATGAATACAGTTTCCTAAGAAGCCAAACGACCTGCCAGGTCTTTGCAATTACACCCACACACACACACAAATGTGGTCTGAGTCACCCCCCCGGGCGTAGCGCATGGCCACCCCAGGTTTTATTCGTGTGTGATTCAAAAAGCTGCTACTGAAGGTACACAACAAACGTGTCATTTCCCACCTCCCACGTTTTGTGTGTATCAGGCTTACATACCAGTGATGTCAGGGGCGTCAGAGGAGTCATGTGCCTGGCCTCGCTCGCTCTCAGCCCAGACCCATGACTGCAGCACATGACTAGCTCACGGCTGGATTACTGCCTGACTAACATGCTCACACCAGCCTGTGCCCTCTGACAGCTCGGGACAGCATGAGCCATCACGCTGAGAACATCATGCTGCACCATAAAACACAAGATATTTGTCTCTGTTTTATATTTTAGATGTATTATAAATTACTAGTTTGCAGAGTAATCTATCACCAAAATCAGGGGAAATAATGTTTAATCAAAGATATCAGGTGTTTACTTTAATTATATCAACCCTCGTCTACGATCGTGTGACGTCAGAATGTTAAGAATGTGTGTTTTTAATGGAGATTTTTAACGTGAAGTTGGTAAAAATCGTCATCACGTGTCACTGGCCTATGATAAGCAGTTTTCTGGGGAATTGGAAAATATGTGCTTGGAAATAAGGGGAATAGTTGGGAGCTCTACGAAGTCTCCTTGAGACATTTTGTCCAATTGAGAAAACGTCTGTGACATGTTTTGCATTCACGGCTCACAAACCCTTCAGATTAGCAAAGTGGAAATCAGTGCTCCAAAACAGAAATATGCCTGCTTGTCTCAACTTTGGAAAACATAAATGCAGAAATTGAATCACAAAAAACATCCAGAGCTCAAATCACGGTGTGAAGAGATGGCGGGGACGTGGGTGATGCTTGGCTGCATCAACCTTCATTAGTTCCCATCTGAAAGTGTTTTGAAATATGGAAGCTTGGCATCAGAGGGGCGTGATTTAACATTGACATTCAATTTAAAGTACATATTGGAGGAAAACCTCGGCCGACACGTCAGGTTCAGACCTGACAAAAGCAATTTATGTTCAGTGGCCGAGAAGATTCAACAATTCCACTGAAAAATTGAGGTATGAGATTTTCCTGAGGTTTAGCTGATAAAAGCAACTTTCAATTGTAATAGATAGTAATTTGTTAGAACGAGGGGACATCGAAAGCACAAAGCACAAAAGTAGTTTATATAAGAAATCCATCCATCATCCATCCATTCATCAATCCACCCATCCATCCATCATCCATCCATTCATCCATCCACCATCCATCCATCATCCATCCATCCATCCATCATCCATCATCTACCCATCATCCATCCATCCATCCACATCCATCCATCCATCCATCCATCCATCCATCCATCCATCCATCCATCATCCATCATCTACCCATCATCCATCCATCCATCCACATCCATCCATCCATCCATCCATCATCCATCCATCATCCATCCATCCATCCATCATCCATCATCTACCCATCATCCATCCATCCATCCACATCCATCCATCCATCCATCATCCATCCATCATCCATCCATCCATCCATCCATCATCCATCCATCATCCATCCATCCATCCATCTATCCAATCATCATCCATCCATCCATTCATCATCCATCCATCCATCCATCCATCCATCCATCCATCATCCATCCATCCATCCATCCATCTATCTATTTATCTATCTACTGCATACGGGCCAAACTTTAACCATGTTGTGTCACCTATGGGTGCACTGTGGACATACCAGTGAGCAGAGCGTGGTAGTGCAGGCCTCTGTCCTTGTCCTGATGTGAGCACACGTCGAACAGGTAAGCTTTGATCGGTCCGTCAATGAAGTCTGCGGCAAAGTCAAAGAGCACGACCCCGAACATCACCACCACAATGGCCCACGTCCTCCGCAAAGACCTGTCAGAGACGAGTGCTGAAAAACCACAAACAGCAACAAAGGACAGCGGCTAAGTTTATGAGGCAATAATTAGGTTTTTAAACTTGTCACAGAGAGAACATTGTTATTTATCAGAACACCAAATGCATGTAGAATGAGAGGACACTATGCAATCAAACAAGCTGGAAAGAACTTGGACTTTCTGTCTTTTGTGGCGTCGTAGGAGTCCAATCAGAACGTGGCACATCTCCTGTCTGGGCTGTTTTTATCCATCATGGCAGGAAACCGAAATAGATTTCACACACCAGGTTGCTGGAAATCATTTTGCCAAGTGATCCTTGTGGAATTTACTACAAACTTGTGAAACATGGGAAGATAATTGGCGTGCATTTTAAAACTTTTAACATAGAAATGAGCCAATTCCTAATGCTCTTATGTCCTAACCCACAGAACAGGAATACAAGAAGTACTTCATTTGATTTTCACACGATTTAGCAAGAGGCACATTCAGTGTTATGATTACAAAAATTCCAGAGCAAAGAAAATCTGATTTGGTATGTTATTGAAAAATAAAGCAGACTGAGCCAGTGGAGCTGTTGAATTGCAACACTGTGGGCTGTAATTAGCTGTGTGTGGGGGTTTGTGTGCTGTCTTGCCCTCAGCAGGAACTTGTGGCTGTCAAGAAAAAACTTCTTTAATCAAATGATCATTTTGATAAAGGTCAGAGATTCTATCAGACTTCATGTGCAAAGTGTTCCCGTGACGCTGCCTGCAGCATAGAAACCCTGAACATCGAGACCAAATGATAAAGCAGCTGTCCTCCATCCGACAGGAAGTACTGCTATTTCCCATTTCCATCTGTCTGCGCCAGTTGTCGCCTATACACAAACCCACGCAATGAAGTTTGCGGTGTAAACAATACAATCTGTCGGAGGGAGAACAGACACTAATAATGTCCAATTAAAATCCAGAACAACTACAGAAATTCAGAACTTATATTATTTGCTTCCTGTGTTCCCAAAAACTTTTATTTAGCCTGTGCAGATGACAGTGAGTTTTTATTCAAGAGGTGAAAGTTTGAACAAAAAGAGCAGCCTTTGTGACTCACGGAATGTCTTTTTTAAATATTTTGGTCTCTTTCAGACAAAATTCTAGACAAAAAAACTCAACAAACATTTATTGTCCGTACACTAAACTCCAAAAAAAATCAACCAAACAGAAAACACATTTATGAAGCTCTATAAGATGAATCACAATTTCTATGTGAACACGAGTTCAAGGCGACTTCAGATCAGACTCTTGTACCACGTGTTTCGTGTACTGACATTTACTAATAGTATTGCGGGTCGTGTGAAAGATTGGAGAAGAGAAAAGGGATTATCTGTTCATATTCTACAGCAAAACCATCCCTTCACCTCACCTGAGATGACGGCATCACCGTTGAGAAACAGCGTCATCCCCACCAGCATGAGGATGCCCAGGGCCAGAATGTAAGGCCTCCTCCGGCCCCAGGAGGAGCGACAGTAATCACTGGCCGAGCCGATGATGGGCTGGAGCAGGAAGCCCAGGATGGGGCTGATCAACCACACCAAGCTGTACAAGCTGCGAGGGAGACCAACGCTCAGCAGCACCGGGGTCACAAACGCGGCCTCCACGGCGTAGCAGAATTCCCTTCCAAACATAACCAGGCTGTGGAGGATGAGCCGGAGCCGTGAACGCCTGGGGACCTCCACCTCTTTGAATGCAGGGTCCTCCACACTGTCCATATAGTACTCTTTGGAGCCACAGTCTTTTGAGCACTGGTGTAAAGAAGTCCTGATGTGTTTGCCAGGCTCCGGGACCCGGCAGGGTTGGGGCCTCACAGACTGGTCCTCTGATAAAACGGTCATGGTCGAGTGAGGGAGAAAGGGGCAGAAGGGGGAGAGAAAGAAAGAGAGAGAAAGTTTGACGGAGACTTGAGTATGGCGGTGTCTTCCTCGGTCGGCCCTCAGTTGGCGGTCGAGAGACGTCCCGGTCCCTGCACCGATGCTCAGCTTGGGCTAATCCTCCTCTTTAATGCATCGCTGTGCATGAGTCCCACATGCGGCTTTACGTGTGTGTGTGAGTACCTGTTGGTCTGAGTGAGCAAGAGTGGGGCACAAAGAGGAACTGAATGAAAGGGGTGGAGAGAGAGAGAGAGAGAATGGGCTGAGTTTTAGAGCTCTCTCCTCCTTAGTTCACAAAGTCGTAAGGCCTGGGGCTGCTCATAAAAGTGTGTGTGAGATTACAAGCACACGAGTCAGTGTGTGTGTGTGTGTCTGTGTGGTGGGCCTGGGAATTGCTTTGGTTGCTCATTTCCATTATTATATCAATTATGCGCGTCAAAGCGATTCATATTGCATTAATGTGATCATCATCCTCATCAAGCCCGTGAATAATTTGATTTCAATTTTCTACATTAAACATGCAAATTGATTTGCTAAACATTTTAAGATTAAGAATTCACTTTATGTTTCTTCTACTATCATCCGTTCGTAGTATTTTCTATCACATTTCGATTGTATGTAAAATTTAGTAATAATAATATAACAATAATAATAATAATAATTTGTATCTTAATTAAGTACATGCTCATAATTTATGATTTTAGGCAGTCAGTTTTTTCAGGTTTAAAAATTAGGCCAGTGGAACCGTGCAGCTGGTGTGGGAGTGCACCTATGAATGGAGCCTGTTTCTCGAGTTACATAAATGGTTGGAAATGGAAAATGAAGAGCTGCGTAGAGCTGTCATTTCAGGCCTTTCACAGCTTCTCCAGTGAAAGAAAAGATGCCAGGAGAGTCTCTTTTGTTCACTTCCTTTCTTTGAGACGAATTGAATGTGTCATGTGACCTCATAGTTCAAAGCAAATGTATGCTTTTCTGTACAGATCTCTAGGAGAACACATTATCAAGATGTTACAGAGAATGCATTCACCATTAGGCAACAGCAAAATGAAAAATAAATGATGTAATATAGTATATAATAATAACATAATATTCCAGTTACGCCGTAGAGATTGTTGTTATTGTTGTTATTATTATTGTTATTATTATCATTATCATTATCATTATCAAATAATTTGATCTAAATCCAGTCAAGTCTTACTGGTGAAGCCAATTTACACATTGGCTTGACTTTGTAAAGTTTTTAAAATCATTTCTCTGGTTCTGAAGTCTTATCTCCGTATGTAATAAATTGGACTACAGGTGAAATCTGGTGCTGTGTTTATTAGGATGCGCCGAGATTAACTGTCAGGCTTAGTTTCATGCTAATTCTTTCTACTTCAAATACTTGTCTTCAGAATACAAAACAAAACATTTAATGATGTTATATTAATTATCTCACACAAAATACCAGTCTTGGATGCCAAGTCGTCCATGTCATTGAAATGAGACACCGCAATATTACTTTATTTACAATAATAACGAGCGTGGGTGCAATGCAGGCTCTCTTTTGTGCAGGTTCCTGAATATTCCAATTATTTCCTGCATCAGGGAAGTCCCAATTCGTGAATCTATTCCTGCTCTGTAAACATTGGAATTTATTGCGACCTGAAAAACCGTCAGGCGTCAAGGAACTTAATAAGTTACTTTGAAAGGTCAGCTTGTTGCCCTCTCAGAATCACCAGACTGTGCCTGTGAATCACAAGAATATCATTAGGTCTCTACGCAAACACACACACACACACACCCACACACACACACACACACACAGAATGGATCAGCCACTCTACATCTCTCCAAGTAGCTGCCAGGCACTCAGAGTGTTTAGATCTAATTTACAACTTTGCTTCTTGTCCGATTAAAGCATAAACAATCTTCAATATATAAAATAACAGTACACTTAAATCTTAGGCACTCCATAAAACTCACTAAACCTGATCCAACGTAGCTATTATTCAGACACGAATAATAAAATGTTATTACATCAAACACAACACTGGCGCACACAGCCAAGTAAGGGATCAACAGCTGTCACCACACAGCCAAAGGATGATCCGCACTGTTTACCATCGCTCCTGTTTGTATGACAGAAAAAACAATCACAATGCACAACAAACCCTACAATTCTCTCCTGTGGGTAAACAATAGGATTTTGAGAATATCCGACAGTGGAATTAACTGCAAATATCCTGAGAGGATAAAGAACATGTTCAGTGTCTCATTAAAACCGGGGCAAACAGCAATGTTGTGCTGATTGCCAACAACCTGAGAAATTGGCTCGGTGGGATCAAAAGGCTCCTTTGACAGGGCCATGTAACTCCACTGATGGCCAGGAGAATATTTGGACATCTGGACACATTTCGGGTCACAGCTGCAGCAGAGGACGTTTGAAGTCTGATGACAGTTAGACAGTAACCAGGAGAGGAGCTCGTTGGATTGGCTGCTCTCTCCTCACAACAAGTTTGGGTTTATCATACCTCAAAATAAAGTTCACAGGGGATGGTTTATTTCTCCAGTAGTACCCGGTGTTCCAGTTTATTTCACAATGATTTCCTGTTTTTATGTAACGCAACTACTGCACAAAGATGAGAGGAAATTTACACTATCGTCCTACAACCCGAGAGACTTTCATAAAGCATCGCTGGAACAACGCTCCTGCTGGGATCAATGTTGTTCCTCCCAGGAGACATTTAATGAATCCCTATTGAAAAGGTTTCCAATATTAGAGAACAGACTGACTTATATGACATTTACGCTCAAATTCAAGTCCCATTCGATTCTTCACACAGATAAAGGTTATCTCCACATCTGTGAAAACCTCAAGCCTTCCTCTCTGTATTTCCGTTTAAGCATTGGCATCCTTGAATTATTACCGTCTGGTCCTGATACTTTCCACTTTAATTGCTGCTGTAGCATTTGATGTACGTAACACACAATGCCACCATACTTAAGGCAACTGAATAGAGACTGATTTGATTGTTTGGAATGCTAATTATTGTTCCCGATGGTATAAATACCCAACTTGATAATCAGGTTTGCTTGGTGCAATAAAATGCAGCCCTGGCGTCTAAAATGCCATTAATGTGTTTATTTGTACCATTTTTTTCTATCAGTGAATCAAATGTAAATATTAACTGATTTAAAATGCCCTCACTTCCATGATTGACAATTTTCTTAGTTTATAAATGGAGCCACATTGGTGGCAGCAGTTCGTGTTAGTGTTTTTAATGTTTGGTGAGTCAGATTTAATAAAAGATGTTCTGCTGGAGGATTTATTGTTTTGTATTGATCTTATGGAATGCAGCAACTGGGGTAAATCTCTTTGTTTATACATTTTGAATGGCTTTTAATTTTCTCATTATCTAGCTCGAACTCTGTCTCTCACTCTAAGAGGGCTGTGTGCGTCATTGTGTGTTTTATTGTTACACTGTGATGAGTTAATTAGTAGTATTAATTTCCTGACTGGAAATTCATCATGCTGAGCGGCAAAAAAACTCAACTTCTCCTAAAACTGCTCATCCGGATGGACAAAAGACACAATCACAAGGAATCTTTTGTGGCAAGAACGGCACTTAAAGGGAATCAAGTGACGATGCATGTGATCCCCGGGGAGGGAGTCTGATTAGACGGCGAGAGGAGAAAGGTGGGAGCTGAAAGAAGTCATTTTCTCCATCCTGAATGACGTCTGACCGAAAACTTTGATGACAGCACATAATGCTCATCCTTGTGATAGCATCTTAAGAATTCTAATGACTCTTAGGGAAACCTGTAGCCAACCACCTTCTTATAGCTTATTCATAACAACTATAGATCCTGGATTTAGGTTCTATATTGGGCTGTATCGGCACTGAAGACGTTTGATAAACTGAAATGAATATGAGAAGTTTGAAAAATAAAATAAAATGGTTTTTCTGCAAAGTCCTGATAAAACTGAATCTGCAACCTTCCAGTCCATATTTTGAATGGCTGCACATTAAAAGCAGCAGATTGCATTACAATGGGTTAAGAATGTCTACATATCATATTTCATGCCATCTTACTGATCCCATTTGTGACTTGAAAAATATCTTTACATTGTCAAACCACAAAAACAAAGCCTGTCATCTCATCTCATGTCGGCTAAGTTGATAGAGATTAAACAGTTATGTTGATCTTACATATTTTGTGTCAGCGTGTGTGTGTACATTAAAGCCTGTCAGCAGCCGACACTAATCCTCTATTTTATCGTTACCGGTCATTAGCCTGTGTTTGGCCTGGTATGGTGAGAGTCAGATGTTTGGAGTCACACCACACACATTCCAAACATACCTGCGCTCTTATTCTCTTGAATACAGCACAACCTAATATAGTACTGGAGAAAAAAAGAGACAAGAACAGCTGCAAGGGTTAATGGCCATTATGTAAGCTTGTCTAGGAAGTAGTAACGTGGTACTGATTTACACAACGACAAAGTACTCAACTTTCACTGCTGTTTCAGTGCCATTTTAATTCTATGCATTTGTAGAAAATGAATAATGATCCTGCTCCCCTTAAGGAGAACCTGGAAGAATGAGGTAAAAGCGATGTTCTCGAGGAGTTCATGAACTTTTCAAATACTTGAATACAAACAACTTTTTCTCGCTTTTGGAAGAATAACAAACAACGATGCTCATCCAATCCTGAGCATTGACAGCTCGCACGTTAATCTTATCACACCACTGAATAGAAAAAGGTTTCATACTGAAACAATCGTTGTGAAATGTGCTGTTCGATCACCCATTCATTCCGCACTACATTGAATTTATGTTTTTGTGACGAATCTCAAGAACTTTCACTACGTGAGGACACGAGGAATCTCCTCAAATCTGGATTGCTGCGCTGAAAACCAAAGAATAACACAATGAGGTCTTTGTACATGAAATGGGGCCCATTGTAATGATTGCATACGCTCTGGTGAAGTACTACGCTTTGGGGTCTGTCTCTTCTATCTAAGTCCATTTTGCTGTTTAGATGTTGCGTAACCTCGATGCACAGTGATAATTTGAACCAATCAGAGCATCACCTGCCGTAAGAACCAAGTGGTCTTGAATGCGGTTCATTGACTTGACTTAACTTGGTGTAACAGGGAACACAGATTTGAAACAGATTTGCTATTTACCCAATGTGGGCGTCGGGCGTGAAAATAACAACTCGGTCGGTTGTACGATGGCAGTGACGCTTATGCTAACATCATGATGATATGGGGGGGGAAAGTTCACATTACGGTGTCTGATGTGCGTAAAACGACACTGCTGACGATCAGGAAGATGCACATGCACAAGTGTCCTTCAGGGTGTCTGGCCAAGAAGCTCATTTATCAAGTCTGTGCAAGCACTTTTATGAATAAACCCTTTAGCCACTACTTCTGTGCATGACTGTGTTGAGTATTCTTAGAAATGCTCCTGCCATTCACCGTGTTGTACAAATATGTGGTGTGTAAGTGTCCAGCATTACACACACGTATTTTCTTGTATAGAAAACTAAGCAGAAGATGATTCTATATATGAGCCTTCCACACTATTTTGAACCACGCCAGCATAACTGATACGCCCAATGACAAGATGCATGGATCTTGACCCTCTATCTCTCCAGTTATCTCCTGTAGTTGCTTCTTGACCCCAGCATTACCTCTGACCTTTATGATAGATATTTGGACGCCGGGGGAGCATAAAGGGGCCCATGGCCTTTATGTTGCCTTGCTTTCCTGCTGACTGGAAAAATCTGGCACACTTTCATTTTCTCTCTGTTACTGTACAACACATTTGTGGTGGTGAATCTGACAGTCTGCATTAATGATGAACTTCTATGTTCCTTTGCGGTTGTTTTAATGTTAATTTCTCTAACACTCTACAACGTTACCGGGTTCCTTTCACTTGCTGCGCACAGAGACACGACCAGACATGTTCAGGTGGCGAGGATGCCTCATTACTTTTATTAAACTGAGACAAAGATTCACAAGTAAAAGACAAATTGTGCTTTACATAAAGATCAAAGAATAGCAGCTTCTCAGTTACTCATCCTGCCCTGCAACTCACACACACACGCGCGCGCACACACACAAGCACGCAAAACCAATCCCACAGCCACACACATGTACACTCGTATATGCACCTAGAGGTACTTCGTCATCGATGAGTGACACTGCTGTCAATTTCAGGTCAAACGATGAATTTTAAATGGCAAACCATTTTTATCTAACACAATTCAAATTATGGATGACAGCTTTACAGCATCTGTCATGAACCCATGTCGTGTTCCTCCATGACTTGAAAAGCAAAAAATAAAAAGACAGGTGAAACTTGACCTCGCTGTCCGTAAAGTGTGTCTTTTTTTCCTCTTGCTTGTAGTTCC
The DNA here is from genome assembly GCA_900303265.1 of Brotula barbata. NCBI lineage: Eukaryota > Metazoa > Chordata > Actinopteri > Ophidiiformes > Ophidiidae > Brotula > Brotula barbata. Next base: position 117,076 of record OMNV01003193.1, read on the forward strand.
AGAGGAAGGCCACTAGGGCACAGTAAAGGTTGTTTGCCAAATATAGAGATAGATAGATACTTTATTAATCCAGAAGGAATATGGCAGTGTGGACATATTTCTTTATATATTCATATGAGTCTGAGGAGTTTGGTAGAGCCGGGTTAGATAATGACCACTGTGCGTTATGTGCTGGCCAGTTTACGCACGTTATGATAGTTCTGTTATTGTGTATTCTTTTGCAGAGTCTGAACTAGATTTTTTGCCAGACATCAGCTTATATCATTATGTTTTTTAATGAGTGGCCTTCTCTCTTGGGACATTATGGTTGGTTTTAGTTCCTTACACTCCCCAGCTCATCATAAAAAGTAATTTTCCTTTTGCGTCCATTTTTGTCTAAATTATGATTGTGAATATTTATTAGTGTAACCATTATGTTAATTTGATAGGTTCATTAGAATGTAAATCAGGTGCTCAGCCATGACAACAACAGTGGACCTACACACACTGTAATGGTTCTTTAGTACTGGTATGCCCTGTTATTGTAAAAGAGGAACAACGTAGAAGAATATGATTACAATTCTACAATTCTTCTAATTGATCAGAGTTTATGGTCCTCTACAACTTTGCTTTGGCAGCATTACACTCTATGACTCCTGCTGCTACCAAACTGTCCATCTCTGCGGAGGTAAAACCAATCTCCTCTAGGACAACTCGTGTGTGTTCTCCAACAAGAGGGTCCTTAGCAAGGCAAGGTTCTGCAGGCGTCCTGGACAGCACCGGAGCTGGTCGTGGACTTTCTGCCCCGTGAGGATCTTTGATGAAAGATCCCCTCTCTCGGTTGTGTGGATGGGAGCTCACCTGGTCGAAAGACAGCACCGGCGTAACGCACGCGTCTGTGCCGTCAAAAATCCGTTGCCATTCTGCCTGAGTTTTTGAGGCAAAACGCTCAGTGAAGATGCGTTTGAGCTGCGGCCAACCACTGACATCCATCTGCGATGGCAAATCTCCATCATCTAATTCTAAGCCTGGAGGAAAAACAACATCTTTTGTAACAAAATGCTGAAATCAGTGTCAGTAACTTCATATCTTATGAGTGTATTCCACTGAGAAAAATGTGTCATCCGTACTACGAACCGCTGAGTAACTGTTTGTAGAATTGTGGTTCAATGGCTCCCACGGCCATGTATTTTCCATCAGACGTCTGGTACGTGTCATAGAAAGGCGCTCCACTGTCCAACATGTTCTGACCTCTGGAACGGTCCCACATACCAATGCTGTGTGATTTCCACACAAACGAGCCCACATAGGCTGCTCCTTCCACCTGAATAGAGGAGAAAGGAGGCAAACAGAGGGGGTTAGGAGGAACATCTCATCAAAGTAATGTTCTCAACAAAAACATAATGGCTGAATTAAAGTAGTATTTAGTGCAGGGATGTTCTATTGCATTACATTATGTTTCACAAATGTTTCCCTTTTTCTGATTACTGAGTGTAAAGGAAAGCAAAAGCAATAATGTCTGAAGCACCTCTCAAAACTCAGGAGTCTGTGGGTGAGTCAGGGGTTGGCATTATGTTCTCAGGGCCAAGTTTTGTCCCGAAACATCAACAAAAAAAAAATGGCAGTTAAAAAAACGTGAACGTGAATAAAAGTGGACACAGGCTATTCAAACAGTTTAATAGCAGAAAGATAAAGACGGTGTATTCCTTGTATACTAAATGTATTCCTTATCACAAAAAAAAAATATGTATCACTAGTTGAGTAGAAAACAGTGTGTTTTGCAAATCTTAGAAGAATATCGACCTTCTGTGCTTTTCTCCTCATACATAAAGCAAATACAGTCAAATAGTACTTTTTGTTACAGATAAAACAGTCTGTCTTTTTATTTGTGTCTTTTCTATCACCAAGCTGATGCAATACTGACACTACATAGCAACCAGGACAGAATGTTCACACACTTCATGTGCTTTCAGCTGATTGCAGGTTAAGAGATGGACTATCTGCAGCTTCACAGCACAAACAACTGTGTCTTAGAAATGCTGTCCAAATCTGAGCGAACCACCAAATGAACAGTTCAGTCCCGTCAGGTTTGGACAGCCGGGTCAAGCACCATTAAACACATGTACGACTCAAAGCGGCCATCGTGAGTGGGCGGTCTTACTGCAGCCTGTTAGTCTGACAACAGTGAACTTATTCCTGTCATACTGATGAAATGTGTTACTGAACGACTGGTTGGAGACCCTTGCTGAAGAGAGACTGGGAATCAGAAAAATACAATTTTGGAGAAATACATTCAGAGCACATGCTTATTTATCAAGTCATGCTAGTATTGCTTATCTCTTGGCAATTCTACAAGGTAGAAATTATCTTTCAATTTCTACTCATTGGCACAAACCAGGGGAAATGGCGTCTTTTATCTGTATGTGGCGTAATCTGCCTTTCAGGCGAGCCCATTAAACACACCGCGGAGGCCATTCATTTGGCAATTACAGTATACACAGAAAGCTTTGACGTCACCAAATGTGTCAAAGCTATTACAGCTGTTCCTGAAAAATCTCATTCTAAATTAATTAGAAGCCTAAATTGCCCAATGAGATACAATCACTATGTCGATATTGTTCCAACTCCATGACTCATCAGTGAAATGGTATCCTACAGTGGAGGGCCCCCTCCCCCCGCCCTGTAAGAGGTAATGGGCTCCAAGACAGTTTGTGCAGTGAGATTGGGTTGTGTTCAGGCATATTATCATATTATGCTAATTATATCCTGAAAAATACATAATTTTTAAAGGAAAAAAGGGAACGCAGAGCACCTACACCTACGGAGTAGAAGAAAGAAAGAAAGAAGGAAAAGTAGCTTATTTTAGTTTTACAACAAAACAGATAAAACCTGTTTGTTCTCTTTTTAAACTGGAAGTGTTTATGCATGAGTTGCCATTTTCAAAAACTTCCACATAACCCCTCTCATTTTCTGGGGCCTTAAAATGAATGTTGTTATACTTTAACAGATCCATTAGATGACAGTCAGTGAGAGTCTTCATCATTGCTACAGTATGTATGGACACCTTAAATAATGAGAATTGTTTTGAGTTACTGTATGTTATGTTGAACTTCTATGAAAAATTTGGGGATTTTTTTGGACAAAAGAGTTTGTCCTACGCTTGATCTTGTTGTGTGTAGTAGTATTAAATATTATCCATTTGCCTTGGTCAATACATAATCCATGTTGTTGACAATAAACACACAGCTTATGTAGAGGACTTTGTAAGGTTAGCACGAGCTGGCCTTCATCGCTATGCATCAACTGCATATTAAGCTACCAACCTAGCAGAGTAGTCAAATACCAGATAAGCAAGTAGCCTACAAAAATCATGGCTAAAGCTTTATTTTCCATATCACCTTGTGCATTTGAATTCAAAAGTCTTATGTGACGACAAGCGTCACCACAGCATTTATTCATGTTTTTGATTATAACGATGCAACCTGCACAATATGTGTGTGATCATTAACACACTTTTGCATATTCATATTTCAAACATGCCATGTGGAGCAGCTGGACTGCCATGTTGATGAACTGCTGTGACTGAGTTTCCCAGTAAACTTACCATGCTCGCATCAATGATCTGTCCTCTCCCTGACCTTGTCCTCTCCAGCAGTGCCAGGACAATCCCCAGAGCACAAGTTAGACCACCGCCGGCAAAATCTGCTAACAGATTCAACGGGGCATAAGGCTTCTCATCGCTACGACCCAGCTGGGATAAAAGGCCTAGGAGGAGACAACAACAGAGGTAGAACAACAGAGGCAGGGCTTTATTATTCATGAAGTGACATTAAAAGGCAGATATGACTAAACTAGACTCAGCCATGGAAACCTCAAAACAACTGTCTCATGATTTCATTTTCTGCAAAAGACCTGTCACACATCGGTCTCAAAACTTGTCCAGAAGTCAGTCCAGAGTCCAATCCCATGTTAGGGCAGGAAGGTCAAAAGTCAAGTCTTAAGTTAAGACTGTCAAGGCCAAGTTGTGCTTAAAATCAGTCATAATGCAATCTTTAGTGATGCGTGTGTCTCGTGGATTCAAAAAAAATGTTCAGGTGGTATTTACAGCACTATCATCAGAAGGTCAACAGGTCACGAAATTCAATGGATTCCTCCCTGGATCATGTCCAGACTGACCACCGAGTTTCAATGAAATCCGTAATTTGTACTTTTTTGAGATATCCTGCCAAGAGAAAAACAGAACCGGAAACATGTGCCTTGTTACCTGATGTGGCGATGTAGTTGATGTCATGTCCAGCTGCGGCGGCATAAGATCCGCTCTGTCCATAGCCAGTCAGCCGGGCATAGATCAGCTGAGGGTTTTCCTTTAACAGCTCCTCTGGACCCAAACCGAGCTTCTCCATCACACCTGTGTGGTCAGAGGAAAGTTCATCTCTGCCTTTGTGACAGATGAGTAAGTGCAATAAAACGTTGGTGACTAAAAAGCCAACAAATGAAATTTAAACAAGTCGTCTTAAAGTGATGCATGCGTGTTATATTCCGATCGGTACGGTAACGGTACTTTTGTGGATTTGCCATGGCACAACATTTTCTAGGCGAAAAAGTGTCTTCTACTTCTAAACTAATTAATATTATTCGAGTCTGAAATGGCTTTATTATTAGTTTTATACTAGTTTCTACATGTTCTATCTATCAAGCTAACATGGCCTGCAGCTAACAAAGTTCTTCTAATTCATCGTACTTGTATGATGACAATAGTAAGACTTGTGAATCTTTACTATTGAAATCAGATGTTGGTGTCCATGGAGATGTATGTACAAGAGGTTGGTTGCACCTTCGACTACAAGGCTTGAAGAAGCTACTATGACAGAAGACATTACACACAACCCCTCTTGAACATCATCTCAGGAGCTCAGCTAGAGCAGCAGACTATTCATCTTCATATCTGGTGGCCTTGGACACGTACACACGCCTGAGCGTCTAGCTAGACACTGCTCAATCTCAACCACAATTGAGAGACGTGACATTTGGCAAAGACGATGCTATTTATACCGTCAAATATGAAATTTGCAGTATGTGTCTGTGTCTTTGTGTGAACTGATAAGCCATTGGGACGCAAACAGACGTAAATGGGTGCAAATGTCATAATGGCAGTAATAAAACAAGGCCCGGGTTGAAAATCAATTTAATTACTGGCTTGAAATAGAGCTGAGCATTTGGAACCATTACAATAATCATAACTGCAATGGGCGCGTTGGGATCTGACCTTTACGATAAGGCTCCAGGACCACATCTGACTGAACGCAGAGCCTCCTGAGCACAGACACACCATCGGGGGTCTTCAGGTTGATGGCCACAGACCGTTTGCCCCGGGCCATCGTGTCAACGTTTATGCCGGCCCGGGTTCGGTCCACACGGGTCACTTTAGCTCCAAAGTCTGCCAGAATCATTCCACAGAAGGGAGCTGGTGCCAGGCCAGCCAACTCGATCACCCTCACCCCAGCTAGAGCCATGGACAAGACGGAAAGGCAACGAGCAGTCTGAGGACAGTCGGTGGCTGAGAGGCAGAGGGACGCTGTCAGTGGATTTCAACATTTACCTGGAAACAAAGTACAAAGGTTCTTCGGTTCACCTTGAAGCTCAACGTGTCGAGGTAAAGCATTTTTATCTTTACGTATCACTTTAAAAACAACGATGCCTGCTAAAATATTCAGGTTTACCTGTAGCGGTAAATTGTTTGGTTATAGATGTAATTGTTTTTAGCGGTTCCTTCTTTTCTAAGGTAACTCTTTCGTGTAACCGCAGCGTTGTTTGTGCAGCGAACCAACGCCGCTGCTGCAAAATAATAACTGCCACTTCCGTTATTTATTCTAATTTCAACAAGTGTTTGTTGAATCGTTCGATTAGTTATTGTTTACTTACAGATGCCGAAGACAGGACATGGACACAGACTTTGACAATTTACACTGCGTTTCCGGATTACGTCAGAGCAATGGCATTGTGGGAAATGATGTTTTCGCTTATGATTTGTTACTCATCGCTGGAGAACATAATATAATATAATATAATATAATATAATATAATATAATAGACGTGCATCTACTAGTTTATGAGCTAAAACAATAAAACCCTTAAGATAAACATACAGTATGTCAACAGAAGTGCAACAACTTTAAGGAATTGCTGTCTATTCGGGCATCTACATTTTCATTCCACCACTGATAGTTCAGATGCTCATTAGGTATTTTTACAGTTGAGTGCATAATTTAGCTGCAAGTTAATTTACTCCCAACTGCACAGACAATTACACGAATGGCACGTGAGCATTTAAACCTGAGTTGAACTCATCACCTTAATCTTGTTGACCATAAATATCTTATTGTCCTCTGATGAAGGCTATAATTGACTGACTTCTTCTCAGGATTGTGGTGACACTATTATTCTTAATACTTTTATGAGCAGAGACACAATACAGAGACACAAACTGTGATAAAATCATTATAAAAGAAAATTGATCGTCATTGTTTGGGAAAAAAACTACGGCCTTTGTGTAGCACATTTACTTTGGGTTTTCGTTTTACACAATCGAAACCCTGTGACTGACAAAATAAAATAGCAAGAATGTCACAATGTGTAATAGAACCTTGAAAAAGTTACAATACAGCTGACTCCACACAAAAGAAAACAAAGAGTGAAAAGAGCTCCAAAATGTTATTTTATTGTGGGGGCAGAGACCTTTCACTTTTTTTGTCAGACACTCATTGTACAAGGTCTCTCCATTTTCTATTGCACATGAAAGAAAGTGAAAATCAACCAGTTATTACTTTAATTAAGCTTTTAAGCTCTTGCAATCCTCCAACAGTCCCTACATATCAAAATTTAAAAACCAGGCCAGAGTGACATTTCATAAATTTCAATAAACTGTGCTAGCTAAAATCATCAAAGTCTGCCTCTGTCACACTTATAACTCACACAATAACACCTCCCTCTTTGTTTTCCAACTAACTAATTTGTGGAGAATACAAAAATAATTATGTTTACTGGACTCCTTATTTATATATTTTCCTTCCAGGCTGTCAGGGGATTGAAGATAGCCTTTCACAACCAAGAAGAGTCATTATCACTTAAAATTAATTGTCTCTTTGTTTGTATTATCCCAGATTCATCACATTTTCACAGACAAAGTTTTTGTTTGTTTTGATGAGAAATATTGGAATCTGACGGGTTGCAGAATGAATGGAACACTGCATTTTCCTAGATTTTTTGTTGTTGTACATTCTGAAGCTTTAAAAGGAGATTCCCCAGATTTTCCTCATCAAATCTGGTGTATTTGTCTCAGGGGGCTCAGGATTTGAAGCTGTCCAAACTCTTGCTCGCAGATGACTTGAGTCGCAGTGAGCTTTACTTTCCATTTTGTTGGCAACATGTGTGTTTACCAGTGGTGGGCCGTCAGGGCCGGCAAGGCCTTCTCTGCTAGGCTTAACACTATCAGAAGCACTGACCAACATTTACAACCTAAAATCTAATATTTGTTCCATGAAATTGTATTAATTTATTCCCAACAGTCTATTCTCTTCATTTCGTAGCGTTTCTCTTGGCTGCACTGCTTCCAGTACGTGTATGTGGATGTTAGATTTTTTCCTGAAGTTTGGAGATTCATTTCACACATGATCTCACTTTTCAGAAACAATCTCTTCTTAGGAAAACAGAGTTATAACAGTTATTGATCCTTAATTTTTTTTATTGTTTGATTCTTTTAAAAACTACTTTCCATTGCTAGGAGTGCCCAAATTACACAAAATTAAATCGAAACTATCTGTGTAGCTGGATATTACTGAGAGTTGGATTCAGTCAAGTTCTATTTTGGATGATATGACATCAATAGGCGTGTTCCGAGGTGAGGATCAGGACTTGGTAGATTTATAATGTTTCTGCACTGCAGACCAGGTGAACCATGTGTCTGAGTCTGACCTGTGAAGTAAGGAGTGACTCAACAAAGATGTCTGGATTTTTTATCTCAGAGGAAAATAATCATGACATGCCGCAATGTAGGCTTTTGGAGGAGTTGAGAGATTTCTCCTCCTGGCAACCACCGCCACAGCCCCCACTGCAGTTGTACAGTATACAGGTGAAAAATAACACGAGGAAGAAAAGTAGTAGCTTCTTTTGGGGTACTGTTCTTCTTTTTTTCTTTTCTGAACAAATACAAAAAAAGAAAATTAACATATATATATGTGTATATATATACATAATAACATGAAGAGGAAAAGAAGCTGAGACCATCTCAGCTTCTTTCCTTCATTTTAAAGTTTAAATGTTAGTAGTTTGTTTCTTTTCAATAAACATTGTGGGGGAAAAAGTCACATGTTGCAATGTTCCATGGGAAGTACTAAGAGAAGATAAGATAGCCTATGCTTTATTGTCCCGAGGGACATTTGACTTGGGCGGGTGTACTGCACACAGCTGCAACGACTCAAGGTTATACGATATAATACATACCCAACAAATAATATGATGGCACCCATGAAACAGTAATAAAAAGCATAATTCACAATATAAGTAATATAAAGTATAAAAATAAACTAGAAATATAAAATTACACAACCCCCGTGCGATAAATGTATAAATATACACAATAATAAATATATAAATGCTTAAAAAAAAAAGGCATAAAATGAAGTGAAGCGGCTGGTGTAGCTGTCGTAGAGTGACATCTAGCGTCGTTTTGGGGTACTGTTGAGGGAGAGGAACAATACGCTCCACCACTGGTATGAGGCGGAACTATTGGTCGTTTGTGTGGTATTTGTGTGGTATTTCAAGTAACAAAATGCCTCAACTGAAAGTGTCTAAAAGAATCACATTTGATTCCATGTCACACCAGATTGACGTTTCTGATTAGAGCAACCTTACCCAACAAGGAAACTTTCTTTATTATGAGTAAACAAATAGTATAGTCTACATTCACAGCCAGGATGTCGTATGTATGGAATGGTTTCATTTAAATTTGTTAAATCATCCTTTGAGTTATATGATTTGCATCCACTACCCAATAATTAAGTAATATACCATTAAAAGACACTGCTCCGTGGTTCAATTACACTACCTTAAACAATCTAGCAAACATAACCATATAACCAAACTCAAATAAGAACATTTAAACACTGAGCATAGATGGAAAAAAAAGTGAGAATTGCTCATGGAAGATTATTTTGGTCAAAACTGGCCATTTCTCCCACACTGAATAACACATGATTCAAGGATTGCAGCATTAATTCCTGCAGCATTCACCTCATGATATTACTAAAAACAGACATTTTAGACCACATCGACAGCAGTCACCACCTAGATTTTACATTTACTGTCAACCCTGAGCCATGATTTTACGCATTTTATTTTCAACTGTGTTTTAAATCTTAGTTAAACTTCTGCCAAAACATCACTTGCTGCTGAGAGCCAGGCAGCTTGGATGGATCACGCGAGTTGCACATATACATTCTTATAATTTTATTATCCATCCTGAACATGTTACAATATTTTCTACATGAAAAATAATAAGTACTAAGTAATATGAAAATGAGACTCACATAATGTATATTGCATTTGGAATCACACATTTTGAGTTTCTACAGATTTATCAAGGTAATGTCATTATTGAGGTTTTGTAGCTGAAAGTGAGTCAATTCAGACTAATATCTTACATTAGACTTCACTTTGTCCTCTACTTATTTCATGAGATTTTGCGCTTCTAATCCAATATATTCATCACATCAATAAATGAGTTATAATCTCACAAAATCTGGTGCACGATATGTAATCATTACCTAATATTCTGGGGACATAATATTACAGGACATTTAATTCACCTCACCTCACGGTGTCCTGATAAGCCTGCTACCCATTGTTTTAGTATGTTATGTCGTGGACCTTGGAGGCCTTGGCAAGGAGATCAGGATGTGTTTCCATGTCCTTTTCCCACATGCATCACACAAACCAGTAAACAGGGAAAAACAATAACACATGACCGTAATTAATCCCGAGTTGTGCTAAAGGGCCGGAAATGCTTGTGTGTGACAGTGTGTGTAAAGAGTGGTCATAAAACCTAAAATCTTTTTTTTTTAGGATTATTACAATTATTTTATCCATTGTCTTTGAACTACATTGAATACATTACCTTCAGTTTTTGGATGTTGCATTTTAATATGTTGTATATAATCACCGTATAATTATACTTAATCCAAAATATCAGTGATCAAATTCCACTACAACCATGTCACTCCACAATATCTGTATAAAATCCCCCAAAATGTGTTTGCCGCCAGCTTTGACGAATCTATTGCACTAATGAAAGCACAGCATTATTTTTAGTTATCATTATCATCAGTGTGTTAACAAGACATAATCTTGATACTCACGTCATTGTTTTCATGAGACAGAAAACAATAGGTATCATGTAAACAAGATCCTCCAATATGATAATTGGAACACTTGCTGCAGCTGATAAGACCTGCCGATTCTCCGTCGCCAAGTTGTAGCAGAGGTCAACGGTATGAGTCTTTTACATCACTAATGTCTTCGTGTCAAGCTTCAGATTTTGGGCTGGGTCAGGAACTGTTTTTGTGTCCGCGTCTAAAGGGCTGGGACACTTTGTGATAATGGGCTACATAAACATACGTGACCTGGAATGACTGACTGTTCAAATTGTGGTAGTGCAAATACTGCAGACTGATAGTGGCGGATCACATTTGCTTTGCAGTTTTAGCGATATAAAATACATGAATGTACCGATGTTTACATACAGTATATACTTTATGCATTCAGAGTCAACTGAGCAGATTGGGTTACTACCGAAGATGTAAAAATCAAGAATGGACGAGTATGAAAGATGTAAATGTTCAACAATTTGGAGTTCTTGCCATTATTGTTGCCAATAAGACTTAAAAATTCTGATTAGTTAGCATTAAGTGGTTGTATAATTAGATGCAAATCTAAGTCCAAGTGGCGTCTTGGACAACAACCTAGAAACGATATCCCAGCTGCTTGTGTAACAGAGACTGTGTAAACTTTGGCCGGTCACTGATAGAACCTGACACAACCTCCTTTCTGGTTTATTTCACATTTTCCTTAGGGAACAAAAAGTCGGTATTCCCACAGTGGTCTGGGTTGATAATGTGCAACATTGGAAGAAATCCACAATAAGGGAGGTTGGAATGCCTCATCCTCTTTGAGGGTCAGTAAACCTGACTTACAGTGTAATTTCACAGATGTTCGCTTCAGTCAAAAGAAGAACAGGAACTGGGCCCCATTCAAAACTTTCATATTGATATATAAAACAGTGGTTTTTCATTAATTATCAAGAGTAGATGACATGAACAAAGTAGCACTCAGCAAATGTGGTGTCAGTGGTTATCTGAGCTCCTTCCCTCCATGGTCATTTTTTTAGGAGGAAAGAAAGAGGCTAAGCTGTGGGATGAGATAACACAGTAAAAAAAACTACACCTGGCTTTTAAAAGGAATGCCGGGACGCTCTGCTGGTTTAATTTATGTCTGGCCCAGGCGCCCAGATTATGCACCGGATGGTTAGCAAAATGGACATGGACACATGGAGCCGCGTGTTTTAGGTGGTAGGGTGGTTGCCTCTTCATTGAAGGGTTGCCGGTTCGATCCTCCGCCTGTCGAAGGTCCTAACCCTGAATTGCTCCCGACAAGCAAATGGACCTTGCATGGTTACCTTGGCAGTCGTGTGAATGTGTGTATGAATGGGTGAATGTGTGGCAAACATCGTACAGTGCTTTGGATAAAAGCCATTATACACCCTAAAGGTGCTGTAGTACCATTGTCTGCCTGTAATCTTCATTTGGGATTGCAACTGTAAGATCAGCAGGTATAATTAGTACAGCTAAGCTCCATTAACACCACAGTTCCATACAGTAAGATCAACACACCATTTGTAACATCCATAAGAACAAAACTGAACCTTTCTGCAATAGGAACACGGTACATAAGTCATAAGAGTCTTCAATCAAATATAATACAAATGTGTGCATAATAGCACAGCAAATAGGTTTTTTTTCTGTGTTATAAAAAGTAATCAAAGGTTATTCTGGCCCCCATTGTAATGTTGTCTAATGTCAGATGAGTTCAGTTTTCCTGGAATGTCAATGTGAAAAACTGCTGACTGACAGTGTCAGGGAGGACAGAGGGCCACTCATATGGTACTTACTGATTAGAGAGGGGTGTGTCTGTGTCCGTGTGTGTAGGGCTGCAATGGAACACAAGGACAAGCACTACTACTGCTCTCTGTAGCATGTTGCACCTCTGGTGATCTCAGGACACGCCTTTCCAGTTAACCATGTTGGGCTATTTAATCTATCTAGCTATAAAGATGAGTACAATATAAAACTCATTGAAAAATGAATCATTATCAATTAAGTAATATCGCTTGTTGTAATTGAAATACACTAATTCATGTTGCACACGTGGACAAGACCTTAGTATACCAAATCAAACGTGTGTGACACAAAGATTTTAAAATGTCATTATAAAGACATAATATAGACTTAAAATCCGAAGATGAACTATTCCAAAGTATGTAATGAGTGGTTGTGAAAGCCAAAACCAAGTGATCTGAGGAATTTGAAAGAGGTGGAGGAGGTCAGAGAACACGACAACCAATTCAGTACTCTCAACCACAAATCATTCAAATCAGCCTTACGTAAGCAAAAATAAACGTGCTTTCTTGTGTAAGTCTTGTGTAAGACAAAAGGCAGAGGATAATGACATCTTATTAACATTTAAGTTGTCCTAAGAAAACAATCCTTTATAAGTTAAATTAAGGCCAACTGATATAAATAACTGGTGTCTAGGAGACAGAATATCTACAGAATATCATAAATAGAACGTATTTCTATGTAACTACTACATTTGTATCTAACGTACTACAAATGCATCTAACGTTTTGCCTCCATTACTCTTCTTCACATAATTACAAATCAAAGCCGTAAAACCTTTGAATATAACACAATAAAGTCTTGATTTCCCTGTTCTGTTAAGTTTGATGTTTAGTTCTACTGTTTCATGGCAACTGTAACTAAACAATACAAACTATATGAAACAATAAACAGTTTCAATGCTCTGTTTCTAAGAAGAGATGAAAATGCATCTTGCTTTTATTCTTCAAAAGGCGTTTCTGCAAAGTTACAGAACATTTAGTCCCACACAGGGTTAAGTTTCCACTTGCTTGCTGCATTCTTTGCATTCTCAAAGTAATGTCACCAAACACATGAAGGGCCATGAGGACAATCATAGCCTAAAGGTTAAAAAAAAGTTAAGTGAATAAATAGCTCTCCAGGCTCCCTGTGGTTCTCTTCAACGACTCAAAACAAATTAACAGTATTATCTCATGTTACTGTAGGTGTGTACCTGTAACAGTAAAATGTAAATGTCAGTTGGGCCATTGCTTAAAGAGCATGTGTTAGAGCTAGATATCTACATCCTGTGAACTCACACCCATGCATGTGAGCAAACTGTAAAATTTAACCGCTCAAGTGTTAACAACTCATTCATTCATCTCATTTACAACAGCAATATCATCACATTAAAGACATGCACTGGGGGGAAAAACATATAGACAAATGCCCAAATAACATTCAGTACAATGAAATTATGTAGTTTTTTTGGGGTATTTTTTTGTATTATAATATGTTTAACAAAACATGGCTTGCAGTTGAAAAGTTATGGGCCAAAACATGAAAGCATATCTATCTTATTAAAATCCATTAATATGTTTTCATGTGAAAAACTACTTTTATGTGAAAACCTACCGGAAACAAACCCGGATTCTCGCTCTGATTCTAAGCACAGACAGACACCTCGAACAGCAAATACTTGGCGCAAGTACATACAGTAACGTGGTGTACTGTCATTTTCAAAAATATAAAGAAGCTCCAAGTTTCGATTGCAGTCGATCATCCCGGAAGTGTGGGTCACCATCACTACCCTCCTGCATTGCCCGCTTGCGTGACCAATCAGCGCGAGGCTAAGGTCCCGTCGCACCCCCGCTGCGCTCGAGCACGAACCGCGTTTTGGACCAATCAGCGCGAGACCGTCGTGGAGGGCGCGTGAGGGGGCTTTACAACCCGCTTCAAATAACCCGTGCCTCGGTCCGTCGCAGTCTTTACCTCTGTCTACTTACAGAAACCCTGAAGCTACACGAGTGAAGCGTTTCATTATTAACCACAAGGCGAGTTAGCAAACTTCCTTCCCCGCTGAAACTTTTCTGCAACTTTTCTAAAACACATCGGCGGAAATAAGGACGCCCGCGAGCCCTTGAAAGGAGAAAAGTAGCCCTTGGACAGAATCCCTCCATTCATCCTCCCCAGGCTGCCGCTCGATTCTCTCCGCCACCCCGGCAAGAATGGCCCGAAGATCCTGCGCAATCTACGTGGTGGGAATCATCTGCGCTCACCTGCTCATCATTGGAATCGGTTTAGTCGTGGCTCAAGTTTTCCGCACTTTAATGCATAATCGCCTCAAGAAGGTAAAAAAGCCCTTTCATTCTACACACGTGCGTGTGTGAACATTCAATGTCGTGTGTTGAATTCGTCCTGTGTGTCAGCCTGCCCGTAGTGGATGATAGTAAACGGCATGGTCTGCATCATGACAATGCTGGGATTGTGCCATTTGAGATAAATTACAGACACCCCACTGTGTGCAAAACAGTGATCATTAACATTCATTGGATAACTGATTGATGAACTCACACTTTTTGATTATTGTCTACGTCTGAAAGACATCATAGTAAAATGTGGATTTACGACTCCCTCTCTTTGATTATCATCCTGTGTAATGAGATGTTACTACACGATTATTGTTATGACTGCAGTTGAGCGAGTGTTATGGCTTTTTAGCTGCTGAGATGAACAATAATGGGGCTGTTGTGTGTGCGCGCCCCCTCCCAGACAGTTTCAGCTTAAATGTGATTATCAGCTCACACTTGAGGATGGGGTTATTATAGGTTTATATGCAATCAACATTCTCAGTTCCCCCTAGTAAAAATCCACAATCTCAATAGATCACAGTCACATTAGTTTTCAGAAACCACATTGTCAACATCTTCATTTTAGAATCTTGTGAACGCTTTGTGTATTTATGTGTTATTAGCATTTAGCATTTGATACTTGTCATTATGTCAGGAGGTGGTTTCAAAGAGGAATTCCACAGCTAAGAATAACAGCAGGCTTGGCTGGTAACGCTGCAAAAAGGCAAAAGTCAGCACAAGTGCTTTTGTTTCGTGTTATCCTGGAAGCAAATGTGTATTCTTTTAAGTTGGTCACATCCTGTGATGATAACACTAAACAAAAGTTTCATTTACGAGGCCTAGCTTGGAGAGATTGCTAATGTTCATGATTTTATATTTCTCAGCAATGAAAGGGAAAACTGAGGTCCAGATTGGAAATCCTACAGAAAGACTTGAGATTGTGGTTGGGTGTGCCTGTACGGGGGGTCTGTTAGGAAAATAAAATTACAAGCTTCAACAATGCAGGCTTTAGATGAGAACAAAGGCCAGTAATGACGATGTTGATGATTTATAATATGCTCGTGTGAAGATGCATGGGGTAATGGGAAAGAAGGGTGTAAAGAGAACACAGGGAATTGATGTTTTATTTCTGTGATTTCCTTTGCCATTTGCCAGGACATTCCTGGCAGTTTCTTCAACTCTGCTGTGGCACTCTCTCACACATACAGGATTTGTAGGGAGGGTGATGTAAAGCCTCAGCAGTGACACTAATTAGTTGATGGGACATTATCCTTAATAGGTGTAAAGATCTCGTGCTCTCCTCTCCTTCAGATAAAGTTATTCCATTATTTCCTTCACAAATCTCTGTAATTTTTGTATTAAATCCCAAATTTGGAGAAGTCCTTCAAACAGAACACATCTGTTGGGTTGGCAGAGTTGATCATCTGTAGCAAAAACGCTCTCAACCTTTGATTGATTGATTTTTGCTATTTTGCAACTCTGCAATTTTAAGGTTAAACCAGGGATTATTTGAGCATATATCCTATTTTTTAGGCTCTGTTCGTCAGTGAAATTCAAAACACCTTCCAAAACTTAATTTCGCTGTGAAAACGGGACATACCCTCTTTTTTATTTTCATATCAAAGTTCTCAGTAACAGTTATCTTTGTGGGCGTGGTACAGATAAACTACAAATTATAACCGGAGGTTGCCAATTCCTGCATGTATGATTTAATTGACGCTTGACAAAATTATATCATTCTTTACGTTAACTAAGCCAATTCATCAACGTTGAGATTTTTCTCTTCTTTGAGCCACTTTTACACTCAGTACATTTTACTTGCTTTAAACGAGCACAGACTTAACAGTTTCACATATAAAATTTTGACAATGAGCCAGCGTCATAAATGTAGACGTGCTGATTGGCTGAAAAGTGCTCCACTGTTGGGGAGGTACAGCTCAAACAGCAACAAAGTTTAATAACTATTGCAGTTCCCGAGTGGGTTCCATTTGACTGCTACACCGGACATATGGTGGCCCCGGGAAGAGGATGTAAGGATTAGAATGCTTAAGTTAGGTCTGTACACCAACAATGGTTGATGTTGATTGTGGTGATTATACAATGTTTGGAAAAGTTATTGTCTTTGGAGTATAAAACTTTAATCTAAATGTACCAACTGGTACACATTTCAAGGGTTTTATCCCAAAAGTAGTACAGGTTGGACAGCATTATAATGATTCATTCATTCACTGAGTAATTAAGCAAATGACTCAAAAATCATGAGAACTATAAGGAATTTCAGTAGCTTATCCTCTTGTAATCACAACTTGAATCCAATGTAGCAGTTGTTGTTAAGTTTTTTGGGTCACCTATTGTCCTGTAGAATAACTTCAGTGATTAGGAGTGTGGTGTTCTTTGTTTTCTAACCCCGTAAACACCGAAAGAGGCTCGCTTAGGTTTTTCCTTGATTGCTGAATGATAGTTAGGGCGTTGTACCTAACAAAGGGGTCAGCCGCGGTGCCTCATTCCTCTGTGAGCGAGAATGCTCCCTAAATTACCTCGAAGCTGTGGCAACTTGTTAGTGTTTTTGGGGAGGGGTAAAGTTAACAGCTCTCTGAGAGTGGTCGTTTATGAGGAGCCACCAGGGCGGAGGATAATACAAAATCTGAGGACACGACCCCCTATATTCTAAATGACACAGTACAGAAGTGCTGTGTGGTGCAGTTTATTGTGTTGAAGACATTCTTATAGAGGAGGCGTGTGTGTGGGTATTTGGACCATTCCTTTCTTTTGTTTAAGTCTGAGTGCCTCAGTACAAAGTGTGGAGAATGTTTGACAGGATATAAAATTGACATGTCACAAATAGCCCAAACCGTCTTTGTTAATGTCACAAGACTGGGTGATGTGTCACATCACCCAAGTGTCTATAATTGTCACTGCATGCGAGCATTAATGTTAGCATGACGTGTGTAGAGGAAAGTGGCTAGTTGATTGCGGACCCTATCTACCGTGGAACTAAAAAGCTATTTGACTGTGAACTTAACTGAAGCCGTGTTAAAGCGAACCCTGTGTTTATCCTGCCCTTTATGCTTTCTATGTTGTGTCTATTATTCCGAAGACAGATTACTTCTATCATTTTGTTTGGACTTACTGATACTGGACAAAAAGTTTGAGTTGCCCATAAACTAGACACATGCTTTTCGTCTTGGATGTTATAGCAAGGATGGCAGTGCAAACATATGAATGAACTAATGACACACAGAACACTATTCAGCAACCAAAGTGGCAGAAGATGATTGATAATGATTTAACATAATTTGCCACTATTGTTCCGTTACCTTCAATTACGTCTTAAGCTCACATAACATGCAATCATTGAATGGCAGCAATGCACAGTGCATACAAACGATGTGTCAGTTAGTTATCATTCACAATGTTTTAATATTGTACTGATGGACAATTCTGAAATCACTTACCAACACACCATACTAACATGTATTCATTTGGTATCAGTTGGTATAACAGATGAATGCATTTAGGCGAGGCTCTGTTATGTCGATTATTTAGATTTTCATCCAAAAGTACATTTAGTTTTCACCACATTTGTCCTTTTCAAGTTCATGTTTTTCTCTTCTCCATGAACTGTACAAAGCATTAGCCACAGGCAGCATATTTAAGTGAACTTAAGTCCCTGTATGCTGCAAATCACAGCTGGAAATACGCTATCACTTTGCCTTGGGCACGTTTGAAGCAGCGTGATGATGATCAAAAGCCAAAAGAGCTACCTGTAGGTTCTCTCTAGATAATGACATAAAGTAATGTAGTTAAGGTCAATTTTCTGAGATCTTGTCTTCTTAGATGATGCACAATAATGTATATGAAGTAGACATACAAAATGTTCCTGTACTTTACCTTGTCACTCAGTCACAGATGGACATCACAGGTGTTCATTTTTTTCAATGATGTCTGTGATACAGATTGGTAGTCAGGACAGATTTTGATAGATCAAATGTCTGGAATTTTCCCATACGTTTGCCATCACAGATGAAGAGACCAAAAATAGCTTGCCATACTGAATACCCTGGGTTGACAGTGAGACGATGATTATAAACTAGTATATTATAATATAATCTTAAAACACAATATGTTAAATTATGGTACCGTATGTTTTATACAATATTTTCTACGTCCCGTACTTTGTAATAAGTAATTGCAGTCTATTGAAAACGTGGTGCTAGTACGTCTGGGTGTGTCACTCACACACAGAGGCTCATCCTCACATGCTGACACACCTCCTTACCCATTGCTTGACAGTATGATTCATTTCAGATGTATCAAGTAACTGGTTCACCCGTGCACCAGTGTCAAGGAACTCATTCCATGGATACCCTCCCAGCAGCAGTCCTTCTCTAACCTCTCTCACACCGCTAGGTTTATTGGGAAACAGGCTGGATGGGCGTGGATTAGCATGTGAGCTGAGCAGCGGGTCACTGACCTGCCTATGAGTTGATGGTTAAAAATGGATGTTTTCTGAATAAGAATTAGATCATCATGTCTACTGGCATTTTGCCAGCAGTCATTTACATTGCATAAACATTGTTGAGTTAGAGAAACACATTGATCCATTTCTTTCCTTTGCTGCAGCACAGCTGTGTATTTTGCGCGAAAGCAGGTCATTGTAGATGCTTTTTATTTAGGGTCCCTTCCAGAAATTGCTGCTATTGGGCCTTAGATTGCTGCACATAAATACAATGATGCGGATCAAACACTTTCTCAGTACTCTCATACTTCAAGGGGCAAATAAGAACGTTTTATAATCACTTTTCAATACATTTTATAATGACACGAATAGATTCCTCTATAGGACAGAATCTCAAGTGTTTGTTTTTACTCTAGACTCTATTATTCTATAAATATGGGACAAAACAACAGAAAATATTCAAAACAGGATACTGAAGATGTATCGTTGGTTTGACGAAAAAGAATTGGGGATACAAATGTTTGTGGTGGGTGGCTCTCACTTTTAAAAGTTATGTCCACAGCTTATCAAAAGTATTTTGTTTTTCATTGTGATCGTAAAAATGGGCCTTGGACCAATACATTGGTTGAGATGAAATCCAGACATGGTGAGTGCATTAATGAAGGGTTAATAAGACCATGTGGAGAGATAAAAAAATTTGGTGCAGTGTTTTCAGATAAATTGTATCAATTACTTTGTTTATATTAGAGCCAAACGGGAAGCTCCTCTATTCAGTACTGCTGACACGTTTGTAGGAAGTGTGGTCCATTTAAAACCACTGACTAGACATTAATATGATTTTGATGGGTTCATTAGCAGCAACGCTTGACTGCTGACAAAATCCACGTACTGTATGCAAATCTGTGCACAAAGAGTGTATTGAATAGCCAGTTGAC
>OMNV01003193.1:137206-168950 GCA_900303265.1 Brotula barbata
TGATTGTTTGAAGAATGAAAGGAGGACACAGAAGGACCATGCTCTCTCTTCCTCGATCTAAGGTGACAGCTTTATTGTGCTTGGCTAGTCAGTTCAACTTTTTTGTCTGAGAAAGTAGAGGGGACCCCAAAGGAGGAGGGGGCCCCCTGAAATAATGGGACACGTTGGGGTACTCAGCTTTTTTGCCGTTATTTTAAATAGATGTTGAACTTAAAACATGAATGAGGCAGAATGAGGCCACAGCCTGATTTCCTTTAGACGTGTTCTTGCTCATTCCTCCACCTCCTTTGTTTTCCAAGTCCTGAAAAGATCCCTGCAGTGATACCGGGCATCTTCATCCTGAGGCAATAATTTCTACTGCGATCAGTTTGTCGCATATTATCCAGATAAACGGGACAGTGTGTGTTTGTGCTGCATGTCCAGGGCCTCTGCGTGCACAGAGCGGAGGAATGTGGCTCAGATCATTAAGGTTTCAGTCCTGAGCAACCAGTGGGCATCCACCTCCTTCTATCACATGATCTATCCACCACTCTCCCAGAGTGTTGGTCGTCACTGGCAACCGTTGACAATGGAGCCGTGGAAGGGTCTCCCCTAATGCCATTCATGTGCAGGGCCAACGCTCGAGACCGAAGCACAGACAACAGCGTCCTTCAACGACCCCCCAAGGGTGTTTTTGTTCTCATGATTGTTTTTCTTGAGAGCAGTTTACCAAGTTCACAATATGATTTTGCTGTTACAGATTCATCATTGAGTTATTGAGTATTAGTGTGTCTTTTTCAGAGCATTTTAATATGTGTTCGTCCAAACTCACCACAGACACAAACTTTGATTCTATTCTGATTAAGGCATAAGTTTTTTCTACGGTCATATTAACACCACGATCAGATTGATGTCACTATAAATTTATGTTGGTGTGCACTGACTAGGTTATGTTTATGTTTGTGTTAATTTACTCAAGCAAATAAAAGCTCCATCACCATGCAATCCCAACACATCATATACACTTATTGACATGCTATCCGTATTTGCTCTTCATTTTGTGCCTGAATCAATGTGCAGACATAAATCTGACTAAGTGTGCATGTAAACACACCAACATTTATGTTTCAGAAGGAATGAAAGCATTCTTTTTGTGATGAGATACAACTTATGCCACTACAGGAGATTGTTTTGACAGAAGGCAGCCGTGTGTTTGAGTCCTGGAAGAAACCCCCTCCTCCTGTCTTCATGGAGTATTTCTTCTTCAACATGACCAATGTGGAGGATTTCATGGCAGGGGCCAAGCCAGAGGTCACGCAGGTTGGACCCTACACATATAGGTAGGGTAAAAGTGTATGTGTGGGCTCATAAAATTGACTGCCAAAAGTCAGTGTAAATGGTTCAAATTAAACTGTTAACGCCCACTGACTGTTAATCACAAGCCTTTTCTGTCCAGCCCAGGGCGTTGTTGCATCTCATCTCAACTGCCTAGTTCATAAGCAACTTTTCAACCCACAAAGGAGGTCTTTTAGAAGAATTCGGTAGTGTTTCTGTAGAGTGTTTTAGTTCTAAGTCTCAGGCATAATATTAGATCTTACAGATCACACAGTTACTGATATAAATACAGACATACTTTACTTTGAGGATGTAATGCTGGATACAAATTTAAAATCTGTTATCTAGATACTGAAGTACTGCCACTGCTGTAGACAATAGCATACAGCACATAGTGATCAGGGCAGGCCCTACCACTACATGTGGTTCCATAATTAACAACAGAATCCATCATTGTCCATAAAGAAATCAACATGCAGTTTGTCTTTGCAGGTGCTGTTGACAGCTTTTTTCGACAATATGTTTCAGTATGCTGCAGCCACCAATGGCAGAATTTTCTGTCATTATGTCATTGAAAAGAGTAGAGCCAGTCGATCTACCACTGAACATGTGAATGCAGCACAAGTGAAGCTACTTATAGTATTGGTTGAATTTCTGAAAATGCACATATTTTCTGTTTCCAAATTCAGCATGCATCAATTGCACTACAACACAACATGGCATTTAGCAGTGCAGCATTTAGAGTATGTAGAATTCAACTGAACAGCCCTTTGTCTGACTTGTAAAACATAATAGTAGGCATAATCAAACCCTGAAGATAAAGTACGCTGTATTTGCAAATGTAAACAGTATCTCATTTGTTGAAAAAAATGACAGCAGGAAGTTGAAGCTGTTCAGTGTGGTGAAATGTTTTTGAAACCTGTGATCATCTGTGTTAAACACACCAAAGTGAGATCACATTATAAGAGAAATGTTCACAAACAACCCGGACCGTTTCTCCTATCACAAAACCTTTAGATAAATATCAAGGTTCACTCCGAAAGCGCCAGAACTGTTACAGCTACCACAGTGTATGTCAACATAATATACCCCAAAAACCTGGGCTATATTTTTCAGTTTGTTTTATCTACTCTCAACTGAATGGTTGTGAGGAAATTAAGCCCTGTGATAAAATTTGTCTGTCACTCTGTGTGGTTGCTTTTGAATTCAACTCAGGAACAGCAAAGATGCCATAAAACTCAATGGAGTGCCATATTTTAGTATATGGATATCTGCATGAAAATCAAATTGGATATAAAATATGACATTTCACTGTGTTTGTCCAGGGAGTACAGGTATAAGACCAGTGTGACTATGGTAGAAAACGGCACGAGGGTATCAGCATACAACACAAAAAGCTTTGTGTTCCTGCCGGAGAAATCAGTCGGTGATCCAGCTGTTGATGCCATTACCACTGTCAACATCCCCGCCTGGGTGAGTCTAAAGCTCTTACAAAAGTATAACAAAGTGGAAACAGATTCTGTTGTTGGTGATTTTTACGCCTTTTCACCTTTCACCCCGCCCTTCACCACACACCCTCCCTTCCCCAGGCTGTAATGAACAAGGTGAAAGCAAGTTACTGGAAGACCTCCTTGATGTCCATCTTCATGATGTCCATTAAGAGCGGCATCTTCACCACCCGCACTGTGGATGAACTCCTGTGGGGTTACGAAGACCCTTTGCTAGCCCGTCTATCGTCATCTGTGCCGGATGTGGATAAGATCTTTGGCCTCATGTACAAGGCACGGAAAAGACCTGATTCAGTCTGACTGCTCCAGAAAAGGAGTTAGACTATTTAACAGGGATTTAAATATTGTTGTTCTGCAAATGATCCTGTTTTGCATTGAGAAACAGAATCCCTTATATTAAAATGTCTACAGCAGCTGTTTGGCTTATCAAGAGTTTGATGTATTTAATCATAAATACATTAATGACTAAAATCTTTGTATCCTTTTAGAAAAATGGAAGCGATGATGGTGAATTTATCTTCCACACCGGGGAGCAAAACTACATGGATTACGGCCGAGTTCAAACCTGGAAAGGGCAAAGGTAGCCGTCATTCTGGCTCAACACACATTTCTCATTGACGATGTGATGAAACCTATTCCACCATTGGCAAATATTAGGCTAAAGAGTTTCTCAAATCCACCACTTTTTGCCAGTAGCAGGGGATGACTGACTGGCTGTATCTGGCCTTTTCTTCTGCCAAGTGCTGATTTACCCACTGCTCCTAGAGAAATGCGGCTTTCCGATTTTAAATTTAGGATAAGAAACATTTGGCTGCAATTCACAGTTCCTTTGATGTTAATGGTAATGATGTTGATAGATAGCTTTCTGCATGTTTTGCTAAATGGCACAGACTAAAATATACTATTGTTTTTCTTCCCTAATATCTAATATTAATAATCTATCTGTCTATCTGTCCGTCTATTTATCTGTCTATCTATCCATCTATCTATCTATCTATCTATCTATCTATCTATCTATCTATGAATTTTGCAGCAAGCTGACATTCTGGACATCCGACCAGAGCAACGCCATCAATGGATCAGATGGAAGTGCCTTCCACCCTTTGCTGTCCAAGGATGAACGAATTTACATCTTCACCCCAGACCTCTGCAGGTACAGTCTTGGTATTATGGTCAATGGACGTCCTGGGGTTTTAATGTAGTGACGGAGCACAATTCAACTGACCAACTTAGTTTATGTACATGTTTATTGTACCTGTTGGCTACAATATCTGAAGCAGTCTATTTTTGGTCCGAGACCTGGATTGAACTTGGCACACAGAATGATGGTGACTTTTATATCTGGTATGGAAGTAATGTTCCCAGGCCATGGATCCTATGAAGATCTTAACATAACATCCTGGTCACATACAAACAGCACTGCAGGTGACCTCTCAGGGCTTTTAAGGCCTTTAGTGTGAGAGCTTTTTGAAAGACTAACATGCAATTTTCCACGAAATGTTTTATAGACAGGCTTATTTAAAGAAGAATGTTGGACCACAGTATAAAGGGGTTTGAGCATGGAGGGGAAGTGGAATGCTGGGAGAGGGGGCGAGAGAGAGAGAGAGACAGGGGGAGAACATTTACTTTTAATGGCTGCTGATAAATATTATTTCCATTCAAAGTGGGAAATAAAGGGTGACCGGGTTTTGTGAGATTCTTACACGTTAGTCTTTGGAAATGTAATGAGTTTCACAAAAGTATTCGTGGGAATCATGCTCACAAGATCATAAAGGGAAAATCAGAATCAGGGTGTGTTTTTCTCCAGGTAACTAATCAAAACACAGGTTCTGATGTAAACAGGATCCTTGTCCATGCTAATGATAGAGACCTTATAGTTTAGAGGATAACCTTGACCTTAAATACACAATCTGCTTCTGTTTTTTCCGAAGCGTGGGAAGAATGACACTGATTGAATGCGTGTTCAACCCCTGTCTGTAATGTTTACAAAACACTTTCACCTACTTACTCTTCCCTCAGTAGCCACGTCATGACCATTTGTGTCGTCACTCTCCCTGTTTACTGTGCTCTTCTCCTAAACTCAGAGAGTAGCTTCCTTTAAGTGCTATTGTTTGAACTTTCACACACATTTGTTCCTCTTTTCCACCCTTAAACCACATTTTACGGAACCCTTACATTTTTGGATCCTTGTGACACGTGAAAAGAAGCTGAAGTGGTTCAGCACTGCAAAATGATAACTGAGCCAGCATTTACATCTGACAGGGTCATTTGCCACTGGAACAGTAACAGACAGCTGAGTTGCAAAAAACTTCAACGTTGTGGTGCGGAGTTAAAGCGGGTGTCATAATTCACATTCAGTGTTAATCTCTCTTCATGCTAGGATTTTTCAGCTGGAAGTTTTGTTTATCTGAAATGAATCCATACAGTCAAAGTATTTTTTCTTGTGTCCAGCTACGGTCAAACTTTTCAGAGCCATGTTCTCTACACTCAAAAGTCAGACAACATTTTAGGGAAGAAACACTTCAGGCACTCATTACTTGGCGTCTTCGGTGAAGTTCAAGGGAGAGGTCAAAACAGTATTGTTGCACAGTTGGTGGGCTGTGTAGCAAGGGGCTACATCCTCTCCAGCCAGCTGGCAAGATACTGTGTGGACTCCTTTGTTCTCTGAAAGACTCATCAGGATTCCCTAGGAACGACTACAGATACAAAGAGCAGCGATGCACTGCTGTTAACAATATAACGCTACCAGATGTTGTTAAATTTTCTAATGTGTAACT
Organism: Brotula barbata; assembly: GCA_900303265.1. Taxonomy (NCBI): domain Eukaryota; kingdom Metazoa; phylum Chordata; class Actinopteri; order Ophidiiformes; family Ophidiidae; genus Brotula; species Brotula barbata. The sequence continues at coordinate 142,806 of OMNV01003193.1, forward strand.
CCAAGACAAGGCAATTTAAGACAACACATTCACTTGTGTACAATGCAGCATTGTTTCCTTTACCTTTCAAATTAAGGTGCTCCAGCATGAAATTATGTTGGCTTTTCTTCCTTTAAACATCTTCTAAGCTCTAAACTTATATAAGCTTGCAAGCCTTGTTTTCGATTTTGTCATAGCTTGTCATATCTGCTTCCAAATGCCGGAAACATTTCCCTGGAGGCTTTGTAATTTTTGTCTGAGGCCAACAGATGTGAAAATACTTTAAGCTGCAGTTCTAAGTAAATCCAGCCTGTATCGCTAGAAACAGTCTTCCCAGTTTTCAGGGAATGGTATGGTCTCTAAGGTGAATTTTTCTTGAGAACTTGTGTTCCATTAAGGAGATATTAAGGCTTCAAGAGACATACAGTATGGCTCTATCATGTTTGCTTGAGTATTTAGTGTTATCTTGGAGTATGGTTGTAAAATCAAACTGTAAAATGATCAATATGAAGAATATGAATTAAATTACTTTTCAAGGCCAAGCTGGAAAGTGTAAGCCAAATATGATGGATGCATGGGCGGTCCTGAGTTCCCTGAGATGAGATGTATGCAGTCTTGGACTCTAATACATGGCCTAAAATGTAAATGAGTTGGGTGTAATAAATGTTTTTATTCTCCAGATCAATCTACATGGAGTTTGAGAAGGATGTCACAGTGAAAGGAATCCCAGCTTATCGCTTCACACCACCACGCTCCGTTCTGGAAAGCAAAAAGGAGAACCCAGCCAATGAGGGGTTCTGCATCAGCCCCAAAGAGTGCTTGGGAACTGGCCTTCTCAATGTCAGCCCCTGTCGGAAAGGTAAATGTCAGCTTCCATTCCATTCCATTCAATTTCTCACCCACACTCTGACTCTCACGCTCACTTCTGCCCCAACAGCCTCTGAGACTGATTGGGAAACGTTTGAATATGCTCTGTTCTTTCTACACTTAGTCTGCTTTCAATGGTACAATAATGTTTGTATCAGCCAAGGCCTCATTTTTGTTCAACCACCACCTAATTGTCTCCCTTCTTTGTATCAGTAGCATTACTTAATGGCCCCTAAATACCTCATGTGACTGCACATATCAGGCACCATCTGACCTTGACCAGCCTGGTAGCAGAGCTGGCTATAAGCCCTGTCACCTGACTGTGGCCTTGAATTTGACCAGCTCTTATCTTGATGCTTCTGTCTTTCACATGTGTCACTTTACCTGTTAGCCAATTTTAATTCAAACTATACTTAAGTGTACATTATTATCAGCTATTTTCCGAAGCATAATGTAGTATAATATCATATCATATCACATATATCATATCATATCATATCATATCATATCATATCATATCATATCATAGTTGGGGATTGTAATACATTTTCCTACTACTTGCCCTAAGATCAATAATTCAATACAGTGACTATGTCTGTCCAAATATTTTCTTTACATATATTAATCCAAAAATACTTCCTTTCAGGAACATTCTGTCCAACACACACACACACACACACATACAATCCTGGAACCGGCCCTGTACAAATATTCTTATCTGCTGACTGCTAAGTAGCTCAAGCAAGCAGTTTCATTGCTCTAGGGCACCTCAGCAGTGGCAATGACTATTATTATTATTATTATTATTATTATTATTATTATTATTATTATTATTATTATTATTATTATTATTATTATTATTATTATTATTATTATTATTAATAATAAGATGTCATCCAAGGTTTGTTCCAGAATATTTTTCACAAAATAAAGGCAAAAAATGATTGTAACTAGGTAAAGTAAAAAGTATGCAAGCGTAAGTTTAGGTATTGGGTAAATGAAAACAGTGCCAAATGCTGTCACACCTACATGAATACAAATGTGTACTTGTCAGTGTTAAAATGACCTTGTGGGTGGTCATGGGAAAAGCCTCTCAGGTGACTGTCCACTGTTTTCGTCAAATGCTGTTGCCAAACAAGAGTAGGAAAAGGATCACCTCTGCCCCACTTCATCAGCACTTATTATTGTGCCACTGTGCTGTGTTTAAAAACAACTCCCATATCTGACTCTTCTCTGCCCGCTGAGACATGTGTTTGTCCTTAGTCTGGGCCCCAATTGCTTTATTGACCCAGAATTACTAAGATCAACATTTACAGCTGGAAGTGAACCAAGAGTGTTTACATCAGTGTACTGTCCCGTATGATTGCCATATGGCCCATCGTTTAGGGGAGTATACTCTCCCATAGACAATGTGAGGAAGGAACTCAGCATGGTTAAGGCGATTCTTTATCACAGCTACACCCCCTAACTTGTTGTATAGATTGATCTATGGCCCTTATGTGTACACATTGTTTGTGTTTTGTATTGTGTAAAGCAACCTGTGTCCTGTCAGGGAGGTCTGATTACACCCAGTCTCCTTCTGTGAAGGACACTTCCGAAACGCAATTGGTGTGCTCTTTTAACCCAGATTAGATCATCATTAGATCATCAATCATCATATAATTTAGCATGCCCTGACCCAGACTGTGCAACAGGAAAGGTTTCAACATGTTGTCCATGTGTAGATTCATTCTTCTCAGCACAAAAACAGAAGTTGATCTGATCTCACTTTGGAAGCCTTTCAACCCAACTTTTCCTATTAGAACAAAACAGTAAACCTCCTATATGCCCTCAGTTGAACTGGAGAGGACATATCAATTGGCCCTCTGTTCTTTGTGAAGTTATTCACGCTGACATATAAATAATTGCTAGTTAATGCATGAATTAGCCAAATTAACGACCATAATTTGTCTGGGACACGACACAGCTGAAATGGCTGTTGTTATGATTGTCAGGTGTCATTAAACCAGAAGTAGAGATGAGTCGGAACAGATAATAAATCACCGTCATTCTATTAATGACATTTTGTTCTATTTGGATAAGTGGGGAAAGGGAGTATTTGAGTCATATCTGTAGAGATATAGTGCTTGATGTGGTAACTTCCCTCTCCCTTTTCCTCCCATTTCCTCCTAGGTGCCCCCGTGGTGGCCTCCTTTCCTCATTTCTACCATGGAGACACTAAATATTCTGGTGCCATTGAGGGACTGTCCCCAAAAAGAGAGCATCACCAAACATTCCTAGACCTTAATCCGGTATGTTACAGGACTGCAGTCACTCCATCATTATTGTGTCTTCATCTTACAATTGATATTTCCTGCTGCTCTTCATTCATTAAACGTGGAGTTGATTGTGTTCAATGTAGAGCCATGCTGTAGTAAGAGGTATTGCTGCACCACCTAGTGGTACATATAACAAAGTGCAGGGTTTTGTCACTTGCATCGGTACCATCAATAGCGTCAGTTATTATGCTTACTTTCAGACCACTGGAGTGATTGTGCGTGCAAACAAGAGGGCTCAGGTTAACATCTTGATGAACAAAATCCCTGGATTTGTGTGCGTATCTGCATCCAAACACAAATTACAATACCAAAAGTCTATGTTGATGTAGTGAATGGTTCTCTCATTGTTTTAAAAACAGGAAGACGAATTTCCTGAATGAAACCGTCTTTCCTGTAATGTTCCTCAATGAGGTAAGATACATGAAATAACATAGAGGCTAAAACAGCATAAAGTGAGCCAATTCATAGAATGGACAAATTTATTATGGTTATAAGTATTTTTTAACATGCTTAAACTAAACACTATTTATGTCCTGTATTTATCTTTTGTAATACAATTATCCCATAATCCACAGAGTGTGGTGATCGATGATGCATCTGCGGCTCGAGTGAAGAAGCTGCTCCTGATTTCGTCTGTAGTGTCCAACTTCCCACTCATTATTGTGGGTCTGGGTGCTATCATGCTCATGGTCTTTATCCTCCTCCTTGTCCGTGCACGCAAACAGAAGGTATGACATCGGATTTCACTGTTTCTGGATAAGGCTTATGGAACACTGCATAATATGTGCTAGAATAGAAGACTGTGTGATTTCATGTTAGAGCACGGTTTCCCCCTCTGGTTACATGATTACAGGCCTGATCCTTAGAGACATTTGTTAATGAACAAGATTAAGGAATGACCCATTAGGCATCTACCCTCTCTACCCACTTGGACTCTGAGCTCAGCAGCAATTGGTCCATCTGTATAGTTTTCTTTTCAATTCTAGTGAAATGAAATAGAAAGAGTAAATAGAAGTTTAAGAGGAACTGAAAATGTCACATTTTAAAAAGTAAGAGTTTTAAGATTTTTTGAAGATTAAGATTTTTCCATGGGTGACTAATTTCAAAAAAGCCTGTTAAATGTATCCTTTAACACCATAAATTCAGGTAAGTAATTGGACAGACAAACTTTTCAAAGTTATTTAGAGCAAAAAAAAAATCAGTTAATTTTCACATTAGCAACCCATTATGATTGAGTATAATCACATAAAAAATAAATTAAAACTAATAATTTCTAGACAGTCCTTATCTTTTAAAAATACTAAAATCCAATATGGTAACATTTACCCTTTAAGGCTTTGGCAGTTTGAATTTCCCTTAAAATTTTCCTACTATAGATATGTTGAGTCTTATTTCAGATAGATTTTCCCAGAATGCATCCGAATATAATTGATACCTTTGAAGAGGTAAAGGGTCACACTTAATTAGAGAAACAATTTGACCAATATTTTAATTTAGATAACATCATTGACTATTAAGTGAAATCTGGTTTGGATTCTGAGTTGACTAAAGATATCTGTAGAGATTACCGATTATGTTTACACCAGGTACTGTAATATTTGATAATGCAGTTACAGGTTATTATTAGCTTGTTCAGTCATACTTGATATATAAACGTGTGATATTTGCCTAACTTATTCAGCTGCTTAACCTCTCACTAATGGTGCCGCGCATGATTGCATTGCTACCACTACTATCATCCTGCGTCTCCATGTATGTCTTAATCACTGTGTGTCCCTATGCAGAATGAAGCGAAGACCGTTGTATTTACCAAGCCTGTCTATTCTGTAAGTCTATATGGTTTTTAATCTGCTTTAGTCATAAACGCGATATGGCTTCTTCAGTGTATCTGCTTTATCGATAATATATCGATTATCTGAGATTTACATGTAACTCATCGTGTGTGTGCTACATCCTGAATTATGCAGTTTTATTACTTTTAACACTGCTGAATTAATTATGGTATGTTTGGCTCAAAGCTTTACCACATTAACAATGTGTAAAGTCGTGTACTCTGACAATGTTTAACAATGGCAGGGTAATATATCATAAGATGACTTAGAACTGAACAGTTGAGAAGATTTTGTTCTCATGCACTGCAGACCACCGCTGAGGAGGAAACTTCCTACAAGCCGGTCAGTGACAAGGAAAAGGATGATCCCCAAAATGGAACCTACATTGGAATGACAGCTACCACTGATGTGCAGTCCTGAGGATAGGATGAGACAGAAAAGAAGGTGGAAGGCTTTTGCCAAATCGTTACGTACAGTAGAAACACAAGAGGGGATTGGGGAATTTGGGAGAAGTGTTTCCCCATCATAATTTGAAATATGTCAGTGTTCATGTTAAATTCTGGGGTTGGGGGGCGGATGATTTTAGATTACAGCATATTTAAGTTGTGACATAGAGAGCTATTAGTCTGAAGACCAGATGCCAAATTCTTTAACATATAAGTGAAATTGACGTGTCACTCAACGGCTGTCTTTGATACCAGTGTTCATCAGGCACTTCACTGTATGAAATGCAAAATGCTCAAAAACATTGGTATCTCTCGGTGAGTAGGAATGTAGAGTGATGGTTGTGCCAAAACAGCCCTTTAAGCGTTGACAACTAAAGGGTGATTCTTTTTACTACTCTAGTCTGAGCACATTTCTGTTTGGTTACACAATCGTCTCATTTTCAACAAAGGATCTAAGGATTGGGTTTCAGGCCCCAAATTTGAACTTTCAGGGATAAGAGATGTCTTCAAAGGCTCAAAACATGGTGATTCAGGCTCTTTCAGTGCTCTTTGCAAGGTGAAATTTTGTCTTTTGTCTTTTCTACTTCTGGTACATCCTCCTGGATGCAAATGGTCTAAATATCACTCATTGCATCACTCGGGCCCCAGAATCAGCAATTCTATGGACCATATTTGGACCATCTTCAGCCAGAGAATGCATCAGAAGTACTAAAGACAGTTCTTAAGGGCTATATTGTGCACTGTGCCTAAGGACATGTCCACCAGCCTGTCCTTTCATCACTGTATACTGGGGTCTAGAGGGATGATTAGGGAACAGGGTAAAGAGTCCATAAACTGTGAGTCTTTTCGTGCCATACACCTCTCAGGACATTATCATACAATATCAATGATTGAGAGGTGAAAAGCTTAAGTTGAGCCATTCTGACTCCATACAGTATTACTGTTTTCTGCTTAAATTTCATCATAAACTAATTATCACAAAATATGTCCAAGGCTCATGATGTTTTTCTTTTCATGCACTGTATTTTGTAGGAATGTCTTGGCACACCACAGTTATCGCAACTGACAAATTCTCAGTGTGTAGCATATTCTTGTATATACAGTGTCAGATGTGTTGAACTGCTTGCATTCTTTCATGTATGATGGGGATGAATACTACAGAAATGCTGTATATTTTGGAGACTTTCAGTGTTGTAAAATAAGTGGTATTTTGTGTAAATCTGACGTGGAAATGCTGTAGTAATAGACATATTTAGTTTTTAGTGCCATCATGGGCTTCATTTTTACAATTTTGTCAGCTGAAAACGTGAAAACTTACATTTTAAGATTAATTAACACAACACCGAATGTATGCATTAACAGTATTTTGACCTATACAGAGTCACACTTCTATATCAAAAATGATTTCCCAATTTTGAAATGTGATTTGCCTTGGAATTTTCCGGCTTTGCATCATGTCATCATATTAATTTGTTTTTGTTTTTGACAGCCTCACCAATTGATATATTCTGGTCAGACTATGTTGCAACTCATCAGCATTAGTTTGTAGGTCAAGGTGTGAGAATTTGTCACTTAAAAATATTAAGATAGTTGTGAGTTTAATGGAACCGTTTGTTACTGGAGCTTTTCTATCGATAAAAATTTTCTTATCTTTGTGAGACGAATTTGCCATCAGAGGTGGAGTTACCTGTTTTCTGCCAAACTAAAACAAAAGGTGTGGAATGTTCGGAAGTGTATATGGCCAGTACAGCCGGCAGGGTCATAGTGCACTTTGAAAGAGTTCTGTTTTCAATGTTTTAAGTTGCATGCTATAGCTTTTAACTGAATGCTGTTGGAGTTAGATTTCATGTTACAGCGGGTGTCTCCACCAATCTAAACACATCACATTGTACAGAAAATTCTGCACAATTCCAACATTAGTACTGTTGAGCCTAGCTTTTATATGCCAGAGGCATAGCAAAAGGCATAATAGTAATATTTAGGATGGATGTGGTATTTCGCACCACCCCATTCCTCACATGCACTACAATATTTAACAATGAATATTTGGGAAATTTGTACATTTTTACATATCAACAATCATTTAATTTGTGTTTGAGGTTTAAAATGTAATTCAATGATGTGCCTGAGTTGGAAACTGTAATATATTAGTAATCATGAATGCAGGAGCATAACGTAGTGTTGTTAACAAATAGGCTAGGACAAGTGTATGAATAAAAACACTCAAATGTGAGAGCAAATGATAGCGAATGCAAAAAAACGCAACACGCCATGATACAATATTGATAAAGCATTTCAAATAGAGTAAAAGAAAATTGATCGTTAGATTCACAAAACCAAAACTGAAAAATTTACCATGGACTCTGTGATATGGGCTACTTTGTGCCATTCTTTGATTACACTTTGTACTTAATGAAATACTCGAATACGTTGTAATGCTATAAACTCTCCTCATCCCAATTCAGTTTTTTGCCACATGTTGTATTTGTAGGCCTGTTTTGGAATGTTGATTTAAATGCTGTTTTTAATCTGTACATAAGAATAAAAGCAGTTTAAATAACTCTCTTTTCCTCATTTAACCTCCTAAACTCTGATGTGACAAATGCTAATTTCGTGATTTTTTTATGTTGTTTATCCAAGAAGTCGAATCGAGGGCAACTGGGCTTGATAGAGGATGTATGCAAATATGTTTCCTCTTATCCAATGGGCTTCTTCAGTTCTAACCGACTGGTGAGGAGTTGGAAATCCACGACTGATTGCGTGTTAGAGAAGAACAATATTACTAACCAAACTGCAGTGCTGAAACAATTAGTGTCAGGGTGTTTAGGGCTGTAAAGGACATGCTGGAATTATAATGGAAAGATCTAAAAACAACCCAGTGAGCCACACATAGCTCCAGGATGTGGATGTCATTAATGGATGTCTAATTGTTTAAATTAAATAGAAGGGAAGCAGATGTTTCCAGTCTTTCCATATACGTATGTGTGGGTTTCGATGTTAACTTCATGGACATTATCTTACTGTCCAGGACCCAACGTGTTTTTGTGGCCTTAGAGTAATTGTCGGCCTCTGCCTAATGCTCTGATTGTGCCAACTGAGGAAATTTGTCTCTGAAATGACTCTCTTGAGATTTTTTTTTTGCCTTAGAGAGATTGGACTGAATTTGTGACATTGTATTTAATTATGGAATATACAAATAAATTTGACATAAAGGGTTACTTGAACAGCAGAAGTGCTACGTGATCTTTCGCTAATGATGCTAATTCCCATCTAACCTAACGATATCCGTTGTAGTAGCTGCATTTATTAATAGAATATTTACAGTATTTGCATCTCGCTTCTATAAACATGCCATTCATGCTTCACTCCCGAAACAGTAGGCGGCGGTAGTGCGCCAATATGGTGGATAGTAACTGCCTGACGTTAAGAAGAAGAACGAGTGTTTCTAGTGCCAGTCAACATGGCGTTCAATTTTGGCGGTGCCACTGCCAACCCTGCGGCAAGTATGTGCTTTTTAGAAAAATTACTTTCATCTATACCACAGTGAGTGTAGACACGCAGGGGTCTAAATCATTGTCATGTCATCGTAAATACATCTTTGGCAAACGAAAACTAGCTGCTGGTAGCATTCACAAAGCTAGCGGTGGTTAGCAACCATGTCTTGCTAACCACCCGGCTTCGTGAATACGTCTTTTTATGTATTAATTAAGAACATCGACATACAACAAACAATATTAAATAAAGAAAGACAACAAACTAGTGGTATAGATAGCATCAAAAAGTTGAACAATGGCCTCGTACAGTCCAAATTTAAGTCCCACGATGGCACAAGGGATGAGTACATTAGCACAGTCCTCGTAGCGTTGAAGTTTTGGGCAGTGAGTGTTTTGTGCACATGGTATTTTGCGAGCACAAATTGGGTTTATCACGAAGTGTCTTCCCACAGTTCCTCGTGTATAGTTTACTAGACCAAAAAGAGACGTCACATGTCAAAACAGTCTGAATACCAAAATGTATGAGCAGAATTTGTCAGCACGAGAACGCTGCCAGAATGGTTTGTGAACGCATCTTGTAACCTCTGCGTGTTCATGATTTGTGTTGGTACATAAACCTGAGTCGTATGAATTCATCCATACCATGTTAGCTGTACCCGTCTCATGTCATCACACTTGTTATTGCTCTTCTAAAGACACATCTGGGTTTTCATTTGGCTCATTTGGTGCTAAGACCACAGCGTCCACAGGTTTTGGCTTTGGGACCCCCGCCACAACCACCACCGCCTCCTCCGGCTTCGGCAGTAAGTCCTCCAGATCTCTGACCCCACGCTGAGTAGCGTCCTGTAGTAATCACTACTGTCAGATCCGGTGATATGTATGTTTCAATTGATCCACACAAGTACCAGGGTCAAGGAGTGAACGAGTGCCCATGATAACTGGTTATTTCAGTAAGTCTGGGGTTGGTGGTAGTGAGAGTACATGTGGAAAACATGACTATTTTACTGGAATTTAGTAACTCTTAAGCCTTATTTTGGGAATTTAAAATGGCCCAAAGAGATATATTTATAGTCAGTTTGATCTCCTTCGATACTGGATGTTGCTGTTTGTAGAGCATGATGAACTGCAGATTGCCTTTTTACTGATGTGATAGCTTTGGAGAAATTATGTTTTAAAGCTGTATGGTGCGTTAAATGTAATTTCATGAAGTGTAATTTCTGCCTTGAAGTGTAATTCCTTGATTGTATTGACGACTGTGCCATGTTGTATCTATTGAAGAATACGGCGCAAATTCTAAACTCTACCTGGAGATGAAATGACATAATGCATCTTGCTGCTCTTGATGATTCTCTTTGGTGACATCTTTCATATCGTTGGGCCACTATAATACTTGAAACAGTGACTGCTGGGACAGGTTCCAGCCCCCCACAACTGAAAAGAATAAGCGGGTTTAGAAAATGGATGGATGTTGCCATTGTATTTTTATCACATTTTGTCTGTCTCCTTGTTGTTCCAAGTATTAATGCTGGAATCAGTTTATTTGTTAAATATTAATGCTACTGTTTCTTGTGTCGTAGCTCTTACAGCGCCTGGTTTTGGGGCTGCCGCTGCCACCACCACTGCTGGAGCAGCCACGGGATTTGGTTTTGGCTCCACCACAACTGGTAACATATCTCGATTATGCACATAGCTGTAAGGTGTAGCTTTGTTTAATTCCTGATTAGTCCTCCTGGCTCCTTCAAGACTTAATTTTCAATTGGTGATGTCATTCTAGGCTGTTGTTTCTGTCATTTAACTCCTCCATGTCATTTTGTCTTCTTGCTGCCTGCCTCCACTGGCTGCAGGATTTGGGGGGCTGGGAGCTGGAAACACCACGGCTGGTGGGTTTAATTTTGGGGGGTTTGGATTAAATGCCAACCCAGCAGCAGTCAGCTTTAATGTGGGGTGCTTTGGTACAGCAAGCACCACTGGCACAGTTTTCAATTTTGGTAATAGCCTGGCTAGCACAGGTAGATGACTTTTTTTGATTGATTAACCAGTTTGTCTGTCTCTAAACACATTTTCCATCCATTTTCACATCTGTGTGGTGCAGTGCTTTTTCATCTTACATGCTGAGTTGTGGAAAAACATAGATTTTCATTTGCATGAGGAGACCGTGTTGGTGTAAATGACTCTCATCTCATTTGATTCTTGTGTAAGGCCATTATGGTCACTTGTCTTGCAAGACAGAACAACAATCCGCTATGTTTCTCAGGCGCTTTTGGGGGCTTTGGGACAACTACTTCGGCTGCTGCACCTGGGTCAACTTTTAGCTTTGCAGCGCCTTCCAACACTACAGGTCACTACTTTTTCATCTATTGAAATCAGCAGGTTTCCCAATCACTACATTTGTGATAATATTCCTTTTGATTCATGTTGTCTTTATTTGATTTTAGGAAGTCTATTTGGTAACACACAGAACAAGGGCTTTGGGTTCTCTGGGCTTGGTGCTGCAGCTGCTGCTGGGACATCAGGATTTGGAACCACCGGTCTGGGTGGATTTGGAGGCTTCAATGTTCAGCCAACACAGCAGCAAGGTGACGGACAGGAATGTCAAATATGGCAGACTAGTGAGAAAATTAGAAGATGAGCTGTATGGGACAACATTAAAGATGATATCTGTCGTAATCAATGGATCATTCATTTGTGCAATGCCTTCTAGAGAAATTTATACTGTCCAACTTAGTGAAAGTTATTGATGTCTTTAATATCGCAAAAACAAATTTGTCAAAATCCTGAAATCCTAGAAAATGTCTTAAAATCTTTTACTTATCTGCCCTTCCTGTTCCCAGGTGGCCTATTTGGTCAGCAGGCCCAACAACAGGGCCAGACTCAGCCCACACATCTGTACCAGCAGGCCACTGCTCTGTCAGCTCCGACACTCTTAGGAGATGAACGTGATTCAATTTTAGCCAAATGGAACCAGCTGCAGGCCTACTGGGGCACTGGCAGGGGTTACTACAGTAACAATGCTCTGCCTGTTGAGTTTACACAGGAAAACCCTTTCTGCAGGTTCAAGGTAAGAGATGATACTTAAGTAGAGTTGTTTGATGTATTTATTGGTGCATTTGACCACCAATCCCTGTGTTTATTTGTTGTGGTATTTGGCTTTTCTCTTTGGGTGTTTAGCAGTTGCTTTGTGTTTTCTAGGCTGTGGGCTATAGCTGCGTACCTGTCAGTAAGGATGAGGACGGCTTAGTGGTCCTGGTTCTCAACAAGAAGGAGGCTGATATCCGAGCACAGCAGCAGCACCTGGTTGAATCCCTTCACAAAGTCCTGGGTAGCAACCAAACGCTCACTGTCAACGTAGATGGTGTCAAAGCCCAGCCTAACGACCAGTAAGATTCTATAGTGTCATATAGCAAACAAAAATTAGTATGTGCTGAGAGATTCATCATTGTTTTGCTGCACACAGGACAGAGGTGATCATTTATGTGGTGGAGCGTTCTCCTAATGGCACCTCCAAAAGGATCCCCGCCAGCACGCTCTTCAGCTTCATGGAGCAGGTCAACGTTAAGACTCAACTCACACACCTGGGAGTGGTCATGTCTGTCACACGCACCGAGCTCTCTCCAGCGCAGCTCAAACAGCTGCTGCATAACGCTCCTGCAGGTAAACTGTTACATGTGTTGCTTGCCCTCATAAAATGACACTGATTATTCTGATATGACTGAGAGTGTTTTCTCTCCTCATCAGGTGTGGATCCTATAATTTGGGAGCAGGCTAAGGTGGACAACCCTGACCCAGAGAAGTAAGCTTGTTAAGGACAAACTACATGTGCTTTTATGGATTGTCTGAATGTATGGGTTAGAGTAATCAGAAGTAATATGTTTTTACTAATAAAAAGATAATAATACTTCCAGTTTCTCATTTGAGATTAACGTTTGCAGTTTTACCAGAGTTTAACAGAAACATATTTTACTCAAATCAAATTCACCCTGATGTGTCCTGTCCGGGGCCTGTTCTACCTTGTCAGAGTTTAACAGGTGCTTGGCCTTTGCTTAAAAAAATAAGTGTCATTTCTTTAGTGTGTGGTAGATGTTGTTGTTGCCCTGACAGTGTATGGAATATCTTCTCCAGATTAATCCCAGTGCCCATGGTGAGTTTTAAGGAGCTGCTTCGCAGACTGCAAATCGAGGAGCAGATGACTACACAGCACCAGACAAGAGTGGATGTAAGTCATAAATCAGCTCCGTCACTGCTAATGTAAGATCACAGCATGTAAAGAAAAAAAAATCCTTTAAAGAGCACAGATTGCTTCTATCAGGTGTGGAATCTTGGAACAGATGGATCAGAGTAAATGTGTTCATTACGTTTGCTTCTAATAGGCTGATTAAAGTTTAAATAATTTTAGACTTCTCACACACTCATTTACTCTCTCTGTCTTACATGCAGATTATCTCCAATGACATCAGTGAGCTACAGAAGAACCAAGCTACCACAGTGGCCAAGATTGCTCAGTACAAGAGGAAGCTGATGGATCTCTCTCACAGAGTGCTACAGGTACACACCTCACCCTGTTACACTGTTGCATTTTTGCTCTCTTTCAAGAAACATAAAATTCCCAATCCTGATGAATTAATGAAATCCATCTACTCATTTCATGGTGTATTCTGTGTGGAGTGTGTTGCTTTTGTGTCCATCTTCACTCCCTTGCCGATATTTTTATTAAATTTTTCTTCCCTTTGTTTCTGCCAGGTGTTGATCAAGCAAGAGATCCAAAGGAAAAGTGGTTATGCCATCCAGGTGGATGAGGAGCACCTCAGGGTGCAGCTGGATACCATTCAGTCTGAGCTCAACGCCCCCACACAGTTCAAGGTAAACTAAAAACAGATCGTAAAATGAAAATAGGAATGGGGCTAATCACTTACCTAAACTACCTACAGTACTAGAGATCAAAGCTTCATGGGGAGTTTGACACGATTGATGATTTTCGTCATATTTATCAGGGTCGCTTGAACGAATTAATGTCCCAAATCCGGATGCAGAACCATTTTGGAACCGTCAGATCAGAGGAGCGCTACAGTGTTGATGCAGACCTCCTCAGAGAAATCAAACAGGTAAGAGAAACTGTAAATGTCTGTATTTGTTCTTGAGATTACAACTGCCATGAAACTCAAACTGTTTGTCTGTCATCTCACCCTCAGCACTTGAAACAGCAGCAGGATGGTATAAGTCAGTTAATCAGCGTCATCAAAGACGATATGGAAGACATTAAACTGATAGAGCACGGGCTAACCAACACCGGACACTTAAGAGGAGGCATCCTGAGCTGAACCTGCCCAGCTTATCAAAAAACACACACGCAAGCACACACACACACACACACACACACACACACGTTATTTCAGACTGTTATTGTGATAAGTGACTTGCCTTTCAACCAAAAGATTGCGGTCTTACTTCCTTTTTGAGAACTTGAGGTGATAACTGTTCACTAAAATGTATTGACTTCATCAACACATTCTTTCTCTAGGTTGAATAGAGGAAAGGCATCTGAACATAGCCGAACTCCTTTGTTCAAACATAACTGGTGATGAAAATAAAGAGCAGCAACTCTAAACATGACCCAATAATTCAAACGCAGATAAATGGAAATGGAAATTTTTTGCTTTGCTTTCCATTTTACTGCGGTATGAGACTCCGAATGTGACTGATCATGTGAAAAATTTCTAGGATTGAATGTGATTGAATATGTTGTATGTAAATACATCTTTGTATGAATTTTTTAAGATGATAGAAGGTATTCCATTAAAATTGAAAACTGTTTCTCCTCTGTGTTTCTTCAGCTTTATTGTCAGTCACCCAAGTACTGTAATGAACAATAACAAACAGCAGTATGTTTCCAATCTTAATTTGGCAGGGTTACAGTACATCGGAAGCAATATGGGACCGATCCGGTTCCCTGTGTTTACCTTCCAGACTGTTCCAACATCTCATCAAAGCAGAGCTTAAGATGATAGGATACATGTCCTGGATTCACTTACACACACGGATAAGAGACTGATTGGCAATTGAACCGATTAAGCGGCTGTCACACAGATTATATCCCCTATGTAGAGCATATCATATTCACAGGTCTAAAGGTGGCAGTAAAGTACAACTACTGAAGTAGTTTGCTGTCTGCAGTAATCCACAAATTTCTTCAGGTGCTTAAATGCTTAAGATTTTAGGTCAGGGATTATCAACAGTTCCTGCCACGTGAAAGGCAAAGACGTGTTGGATGTATGTTATGTGTAACTAAATACGATCATTAACTTATACATGATGAAATCCTGAAAATATTCTGTAACGGTTTGTATTTTTTTTTTTAAATCTGGTTAAAAATATCTGAAATCGAAGAGGTAGAAATGTATGATAATGCCCTTAATCTGCGTCCTGACTATTCCAAGTTCCACAGATGCAGATGAGCAAATCTACCCAAGGCCTACTGTGTATCCATCAGTATGTGGTGTGTTCTGTGCCATCGTTCTACATCTGGGCAGAGGGGTCCACCAGTCGGAAGGCCTCCATAAACTCATTGATATCGATGCTCCCGTCCTTGTTGAAGTCGATGCTCTGAGCGAGGTCTGCTATGGCCTTGTCACTGATCTCAATCTTTAGATGGGAGCTCAGGAGTTTCCAGGTCTGGCGGAACTCTTCGAATGAGATCAAACCTGGAAGGAGACACAGGAGAAGAGGTCATAGTTGTCTGCATCATTTAAAATATCAGTGAGTATACACATTTTTGTTATCAATTTCTCCTTTACTCCATAAAGATTTATCTTTTATTTGTCAGACAGTAAGCCCCCTATATAAGGCAAGTAGGAGGAGGAGGGGTTATTACTGTACATTTCCATCTGCTCAGAGGCTTGGAGAGTGTGCATATATATACATAAAGACATGGATCTCAGATCCAGGCTAAGCTCCTTACTGACCTGAGTGATCAGTATCTATGATCCGGAAAATGGTTTCCAGGTTGGTGTGGTTTTTGTACATAGTTTCCAAGATACTGGTATCAGCAATCTGTTATCGAAGAGACATATGACGTTTCTGAAAGTGCATAAGACAATCCAATGAATGAATGTTATGATCCTGCGTGCGTGGATAATGCAGACCTCCAGCTTTGGCTCAGTGATAGAGAGCTCCTTTATCCACTGCTGGTAGTCCACCATACCGTCCTGGATGCTGCTGACCAGCTGAGGCCGCAGCACCCTCCAGGGCAGACCCAGTTTCAGTACTTTCTCTGTGGCACTGGCCCAATGCTTCAGAGAGATCACACCTGGGACATATGCACAATCACACAACAGATGATGGACTGTTTTGAGTCAGGATTTTCATTGTCATACATTGCCACAAGATGGCGTAGCCAGAGTTAGAACGTGCACCGTACAGTAAGTGGTCTGCTCGCTTCAGTCAGTTTCCCTACAAACCATCATAAATCATCTTTTAAATTTATTGTGGCTGTTTTCCAGTACCTGTGTTGTTGGGGTCATACTCCTGGCATGCACCAATCAGATCAGACTTATGCACAAACAGTTGTTCCCTCAGCGCTCGTAGAGCAGATCTCTCCGTCCACCCAGTACTGAAATAGAATAAGTGGAAAAAGTCCTCAATTTATTATTCTGAATAAATCGTGTGCTCCTATGTACACAGTTTTGCTGTATTTTACACGCTTTGCTTCTTTTGATACTTTTTAGTCCACTCTTGACTGGATTCATACCTCTGCTGGCCGGTGCGTGTTTAATCAAACCTGAAACAACGCACTTTGTTACAGGCCAGGTGTGTTTTGTTCCTGCAGCCAGTTTCCCAGGATGTATTGCTACATGTAACAAAACCAATAAAACCTTCATGTTTTCTATGAATTAGACAGAAATCCTGACCTTGAGAGAGAGTGTGTGTGTGTGTGTGTAAAATAATCATGGCATTTTGCCTTTGTTGGACCTGAATCAATTAATAAACTAATCATGGCTCTTATCTTTCTGACAGAAAATTGCTGTCTGTGCCCACACCAATGCACAACACACTTTGTCTTTTTGCTGAAGTAATGATGCACGATGGGCCCTGGTTGAGGACCAGGATTCTCTGATATTATAGCCCATAAATCACGCAAGAGAGAGCACTGACATGTCCTTGGCCTCTGTGTGTACCTTTGTCTCAGTGTGAGCTCTCGAGACGTCCGGCTGGCCTGGTATTGGACGAAATGAGGCACAAGGTCGGGTCCCATTCTGATGTACGCTCCCCTGTTACTGCCCACCTCATAGTAGTTAGATGCTGAAAAGATGGTCAGCACCTGGAAACAGAGGACGCTTGCCAAGTGTGCCTGACTGATGTATGTAATGTGTTCAGTTTATAACAGTATGCTTGATGCTTGTTTGAGGCATGCTCACCCTGCGGTTGTGGCAGAACTCGTAGCCATCTTGTTTGCACTCATGGGACCGGATAAGGAGTTGTAAGTTGTGTCTTTTTAGCACATCTTCAGTGACATCCGGCCCCCAGTAGCAACCGCCGCCACGCACTTCATTGGGAATGCAGCCGTTTTGGGGCATGGGGTCACTCCATAATATGTCCACTATCTGTGTTATAAAAGGAGATCAACTCCCATCACTATCCAATCAAGGATATTGGTCATCACCCATTCAAAACAAACATACACTTTTATTTCTTTCACTCACTTGTTTTCTCTCATGCTCATCTGTGTCTCCAGACTCTGCCTCTGAGGAGTTTGACTTCCTCAGGTCTCGATAAGTCTGATCAAAACCAGCCTGTCTGCGTCTTCTCTGGAGCTCCTCCTCCACGGACCAGTTAAGGTAACTGTTCATGGACATGGAGCGGGTTAGGAGGTCAAGCCTTTGACCTACAGCTGAGCTCTGGTGGGTCAGAGAAAAAACTCGACGTCGACCCTCCACTTGTCCGTAGACCTTTTCACTGCTCTTGTCAGTTTTAAAAGATTTTCGGCCGTTGAGCGCCCGCTGGCTCTGCTGGGGCGGTCTGAGAGCCGACACAAACTGCACACAATCACATAAAGATGAGCAGACATAAAGTGCACGCACAGGGGAATAGATGAGCTAAAGCACCCTCTTACTTTGTGTCTGTCCAGTCTGTGTATCAGGTTAAGGTCTGTGGTGGCTGAGATCCCTCCGTGAACGATCAACACCTTGTGATCGATCACTGTGGCCAGAGGCAGCCAGCTAAAGATCTTGTGGAGAAGATTCAGGATCTTCTTGCCATGAACCTGCAGACCAATGCAAACTTACTGCGATACCCACAAAAGAGGAAACAGAGCTCAGAAATTGGAGATTAATGTCAGAATTTTGCCTTTTTTTTACTTGTTTCATAGGCAAGACCTACATTGTATTTGCCCAGAACTTCTTTGGTGAAACCATATCTATAAGAAGAATGAAGAACATGGATGGATTTGTATTGACAGTAACTTGAGCTTTTTACACCTTTTTAAAAGTATACTGTGAGTTTATCCACAAGTATTCCAACAAAGCACCTCATGTTGACTATGTGATCCTCATGGTTCCCTCTGTTCAGATGGACGTCATTGGGATAAAGTAGCAGGAAAGCAAAAAGGATCATCAGGATCTCCAAGGAGTTTTTACCACGATCCACAAAGTCCCCATTGAAGACATACGGTTTCTCAGAAGAGGGCAATCCATTCTGGACAGGATAAGTCACAATGTTAATGTTGTTTACTAAAATTCATCTGAACGCTAGCTGTCTAAGTCATTTGCTGGTGTTGAGTACCTTATAGAATACCAACAGGAGATCTTCAAGGTGTCCATGTAAATCTCCTGGAAAGAAACGGATTATTCTGGCATTTTACACAAGCAGCTATGTTAAAATAGAGAAGACATAAAGGCCTGCTGTTGGCTACCACAGATGGTGATCTCCTTGGTGTGGCAGGTAGCGACATGATTGATGTTAGGGAGAGTCCTTAGATGTCTCCAAGTTTCTCCAAGAAGCTGCAGAACATATCTAGAATGGATCAGCTACTGGGAAGAAAACAAGGCAGAATAAATGGAATGTTGTCGGTTAGTGTGTGAGCGCCCGTGTATTTCTACCATTTTATTAATTATGTGCCCGTGACTTACTTGTTTGTGCTTGAAAGCTTCCACCAGCTTTGATACCCCACAAAAAGTCATGGGAAAGGTGAGATGAGGGCCAGTGTAGCAATCAGGGACCTTGATACTTTGGTAGCAAAAGTATGTCTCCCATTCTGTAGCATGACAGATTTCATGCTCATGGAAAATGTGGGATATAAGATTCCCTAACAAGAAAGAAAAAAAGGAGGGAGCAGGGAGCACAGATCAGATTGTCCATACAAATTAAATGAAAATGACAGCTCAGTGGCATAAAGTTCTTACTTTCGTTGTTGGCTGGGGTGAAGTGGTTCATCAAGTAGCAGAAAAAGCTGTAAAGCTGCACAGACAGGGAGTTTTTCATCAATTCCTATTTCCACGTTCTTATTTTCACTTTGAGACTTTGCAACGCTTTCATGTGCAAAAATCGTGGACTTGATCCACATTGTTTTATGTTCTGTCTCTTTAAGGACTTTGGGAACACCCATGAAATGTGTCAGGCGTCTAACCAAGAGAGCAGGTGGGACATTTCATCATTATCACACATGCTGGAAACAAATGGAACCACATAACGTTCTAACCATATAAACACCCAATTTATAAAACTACTAAATGTAGTTGTTTTGCATGTAGGAAAATATCAATAGGTAACAATAAAAAACACTGTCCAAAGATGTATGAAAAGAAATGACAGTATTACATACGTTGAACATACACAGACACAAAGTTATATATTCCTGGTGGGGACACAACAAAGAAAAAACTGTCTTTTAAAAGGTTCCATAAGTTAGATTTAAAGTTCATTTGTAAATGAATATGAAGATCTTTCTGCGATAAACATTCTGCACCACATACTTTGCCCAAAAGTTTTAAATACATAGGCTAACAATCATACTTTCATATGAATTCTTTGGCCTTATAATGTATCTGACCTTGATCTGGTCCTGTGCTCCTGAGTATTCAATGGACTGGAAGATGTTCCATGTGCATCTCCGTCTCACCTCCTGCCGTGCTACATACTGACGGTACCACCGCTGGATTAAGACAGCTGCTCTGATGGCTAACGGAAGAAAAAAAGGAAATATTTTTCCAAACACTTTACAAACACGTTAACAATTCCATTTTGTTCCACTGTGCATATCAAATCTAGACTTAAGACTCACCGGTTGCAGCTTCAAGGATTGCATTGAATTTTAGATCAGATAGTGACAGTTATGAACCTTTCTTACCCATCTCTTCCCGTGCTAATAACTCCTTCTTATATGCTAGTAACCCCTTTTTACCACCCCAGTAACCACTTCTTACACCTAATCCACTCTCAACACTTCTTACACCCTAGTAACCCACTCTTACATCCCACCAACCCACTCAGACCCCGTCTTACCACCATAGTAACCTCTTCTCATCACCCTGTAGTAACCCCATCTTACACCATAGTACCCCACTCTTACCACCCTATTGTAACTGCGTCTTAAACCACGGTATCCCTCTCTTTTAACCCAGACACCCACCCAAATAATCTCCTCTTCCCATCCTACTAGGTGGTACTGAGAGGGTTACTAGGTTGTCATTGGGGGGTCACATCATGCTTATAAAAATGTATTTTTACAGTTTTTAACACAAACTATCGAAAACATATTTACCTGGAACTGAGATGCTTGCTAAAATGACAGAAAACGATGGCACGTAATGAGTAATGGATCCAGCGTCTGTCTGTAATATTTATCTGCAAACTGTTCACTGAAATGATGTCTGGTAAAAGTTGTACCTCTTTGTACCACTTCAGATTTCTTCAGCTGGCGCTTTGGTTTTGTCATTCCACATCCCATGACCCTTGTCTGTGTTTTTCTGTCAAACATAATCACATTCATTTGGTATATGCTTGAGTCAGAGAGACGGGGTGTAGAAAAAATATTTAGAATTATAGCATTTTAAAAAATCTTTCAGAACTTTGACGCCTTTTTATTACAATTCCATCATTTTCACCATGATACTATTTGTTGCATTTGAGAAAATAAGACTAAGATTAAGAATATACAGTTTTTAGTAAATCATAACCTACAATTCTAAACTATTTCCATGTTACCTTTTCCCAACATACAAGTTCTTAATTACATTAATTAAGTAATTGGACAAAAACCCAGAGACAGAATGGTGTAAATCTTACCTGGACACGTCACCTTTCTTTCATTCCTTTGACTCCGTTCTTCAGCATCTCCGAAGAAACAATTTCTCTCTCTTTACACACAAAGTTACACAAAGTTCCACTTTACAGGCACAGCACATGTTCTAGCGGTTGTTGTATTGTTCTTTGTTTGACAAGGCCTTGGACGTGCTCCCTGTAGCTACAAACAGACACTGACAATGCAAGGCTGATGATGAACAGCACGGGTCATTGTCTTGACCAACACTCGTGACCACTTGAACAAAACAAGATGTAAGTGGATTAGGATTAAACCTTACTATGGTTGGCATCCGCGCCAAATAAACAGATTAAGGATCTGATAAAGGGCAGCAACTGTTTAGAGCGTACGGGCCGTGTCAGATGGTGTGGATGTTATCAGTGTGATTCATAATATCACAATACGCATGGAAATAATGTGACGTTTGATCCAGTATTTATTGAAACGGAAAAATCAAATAATAATAACAACAAGTAGCCCTAACTTATTATTGTTATTGTTATTTTATTGTTATTATTACTATTAATATTATTTATATTATTATTATTTTGTGGTGAAATATGCGTGATATCCTGTAGTCCTGTAGAAGAAACATTGAAACAAAGTCATCTCCTTGTCCGGCTCCCTCTATCTTGTTGAAATGCATTTCAAGAATGTCCTTCGTGTTGTATGTTTGTCGAACATCTGCAATATGAGTTGCCCATCTTTGTGTAAGAGTCTTTGTGATCATAGCCAGGAGCAGCTGCCAGAGGAGTGACTCCCCCACAGCACTACAACCAGGAAGTGGTGGGAGGTGTCTGATACTCAAGGACTTCACTGATTCATTTGTGAAACGCTCAGGTGTGTGCGTGCATGTCCACACGTGCATGTAAGGAGATTGAAAAATGTTGTAAACCCGCTTGAGATTAAGATCTTCGCAATATTGTTAAGACTTGTTGCTTCCCGTGTATAATAACATATCACATATTTGTGCTATGATGGGCTAATATTGGTGGTGCCACAGCTTGAGAACCTCTGATTTAAACAGCTCTGGAGTGTTTTCTCAATCGGGAATTCTTCCACAGCTCAATTTAGCAGATTTGACCTGATTTGTTTAACTGCATAGGTAAAATGTTTAAAGATATATTCTGAAACTCTAATTTTATTGACATAAAGATGTTACCATTTTGCATTGCACAGATGTCATGCACTAACAGAACATGATGGCAAGTCTTGTTTCATCCTGTACTAAACGTTCCTGCAACATGTTGAAAAAATTATAATTTGATAGTTCTCGGCGGTTTACTCGAACAGATAAAGGAGAGGGAGTATTTCAGGCCACGTGGGAAAATTTTCTCAGAATTGTGACCCAGTTTAGACCTCAGTGAGGAGAGGCCATATGAGGACTTAAAGATGCATCCATTCCATCCATATCTCTGACACTCGCTGCCCTACTGTCTATGTTCTCTGTGCCTCCGGATATTAGCATCACCTGCAGCACCATTATTGCTTTGTGTTAACATTTCTTCCCTCCGGATCCTGTCCTTGACTGACAACTGCACAGCAATAATATTGTTATTAGCGTTTATCAGTGGTGAGTTCTGTCTTTCATGTCAGGCCAAAAATTGGCATGAGATGTAATGAAAACTGATAACAGTTCATAAGCACCAAGCCAATGGCCAGCTTGTGTTTTATAGTTTAAAATTGTAAACATAGAATCAGAATATGTTCACTTTACTCGTGTTTTTACATTTGTTAGTGTACATATGATTATTTATGTATATGTTAATACTATATAGTATTGTGGCTTATTTAGAAGTAAAATTGTAATATTTAAATTAAATTAAATGAAAACATATTTGAGTAAATTAAGGTGCTGAAGATAATTTTACTTAAGTAGGTTTTGTTTGAATTTTAGCTTGTGATCGTCTTCAGATTAACAAAATTATAATCTCAGCCAACAATCCACATGTCCGTTTTTTCTTCCTTTTAAGATTATTTCTTGGCAAAACTGTTTTATTCTGTTAGGTGAAGTACAGAGGCAGACAGGAAGGACAGGTCAGAGAGAGAGAGAGGGGATGACATGCACCAAAGGGCAAAGGTCAGAATCGAACCAGCACCGCTGCGTCACATTGGAAACATTCTTTATTTTAGAATTCATGTAATAATGAGTAACAAATCTGTTTTCATGAAAGTAGTGAATTTGAACTCACATGATTTAATGACAAAATTTCACATAATTAGTTATAGTTACTTATTGGTGATTCCATTGTTAGATTTATTTGTGTGTCTGCCGCTGGAGATCAAACATTTACACACGCTGTGATTGTTGTCAGTTTATATACATTTGTCAATTTGTCTATTCTTGTCTCCCTCCCGGCGCTCATTCTCGTCTTCTTGTCTCGTTTCTATTCGTCTCTCGGTCTTTCTCTGTTCAGGCATCCTGCTTGTTCTGTTTCACACAGAACAGGGGACAAGACAACAATGTTAAGCATCTCAAGGCCAAGCAGGGGTACGGGAAGATAAAAAGCCAGGTTCCCAGGCCCTGACAAACAATAGCTACTACAGCATCCTGGTCTGGTCACTCCTATCTCCTCCTCCAACCAGTGTATAGAACCAATCTCAGCCTTCATCCCACCGCGAGTCTGACTTGAAAGCAGTTCTGTTCCAGTCCGACTGTCCCTCACGTCCATCATGTCCGTTGCGTTCATTGTCACGATGATGCTTATCGGCTCCTCAGTGGCGATTGCGTTTGTCTTGCATCCGTCCGGAGAAGAAGCCGCCAACTCTCCCGTTGCCAGGCAGATTAACAGGTAAATATCAAACAACCTTATTTCTCTCCAGATCTGTCCTATTGCATTGACAACTTGTGACTTAATTATTAACGACCAGCGACTTTTATATGCACTGTGTATTTTGATGCTAATTTCCAGATGATTGTCCCCAAAAATAAAAAAAAAATACAATATCTGAAGTGGTTGAATAGTTCACAGCATTTTAAATCTGCAATTTATTGTTTTTATCCTATTGTAGTTTTGTAAAACTTCAGCAGCGCTGTGTGGATGCATGAGGCCTTCTTTTGAGGGAAATATAGGAGTCTAGATCCGTGTCATGTCACGTCGACCCAAGACTTTTTATGAGTTATGTTCAGTGATATAAAAAAAACTATTCTTTTTCAAGCGCCAGCCAACTAACCAATTACCAGTCAAGACACGCTTTCAACATTTCTTTGACTTGGCTTGGGCAATGTTCTGCAAAACTGCTTCCAGGGAGGTCAGACAGCAAGTGTGCAAGCATCCAGAATTATAAAAAGCAAATAACAGGAGTCATGTGTTGTATGCAGGTGCCAGGGGGAGACAGTGCAGTCCATCAAGAGAGGGCTCCTCAGGGCCCTCAACTTGCAGACTGAGCCACAGCTGCCTGTGGGGGGGTTGGACAGCATCAGGGAGCGGTTCAAGAGCACAGTCAATACTCATGGTGCCAAAGAAAACCAGGGTAAGTGAGTTTGTATAACTCACAAAGATCTAAATTTACCTGCAACCTTCATAATCCATCTTAATCCCTTTTGCTTATCTTCAAACTGTTATCCTGATATAGCCCTTATTGTTGATTCAAACTTGTCAGCTAGCTGATGAAATATTGCCATATGTGATCATTTGGGGAGCAAAACACAAAATGCTTGTTCATCATCACCTTCATCGTAACTGTAAAGTGTAATGCGTCTGTAACGTTCCTCCAGTTCCACCAGCTGTTGGATACGATGCAAGCCTGCAATGCTGCACCATGGCTTCTGAGATCTTCATGAAAGGTGCACAGTGTTTTTTTTATGTGTCTGTATGCACTTCAGTTCGAAAAAATTTAAAATCTTCAATCACATCCCTTCTTATATTTGACAGACCTGGGATGGGACAACTGGGTCATCTATCCAGACAGCCTCACCATTGTCCAGTGTACATCCTGCAACCTGGGACTGAACACTCTGCGCTGTCCATCTCTCCACACCACTGGCCAGGAAACCGACTCACAGGTATAGGAACTTTAAAAAAACAAACAAGAAACAGTACATTCAGATAATCTCTTTTTTAATTTTATTTATTTGTTATAGATAATGAATTAGATCATAGACGGACTGTTTACAGCAGTGGTGAAAATCAGCTATTTATACTCCTAGATAAAGCTGTACATTTATAGTATATGATATTTGTTTAGTATATTCATTAGTAGTATCTCACAACGGAAAAATTCAATTCAATTCGATTCAAACTCAAAATTGAAATCCTCCATCCATTCTCTATGGCTGCGTATCCTCTGCAGGGTACTGGGTTTGCACATGTAATCAGAGTAAAGTGCTGCCTGTCTGACTGCAGGTGGTTTTTCTGCCTTGTACCAAATTCATTCTGGGATGGGCTCCAGCGTACTTTAACCTCAGCAACGAATAAGGAGGAACAGCAGATGAATAAATGAATGTTCAGAAGGAGATGACAAATGTGTCATATGTGCGCCTGAGTACAAATTTCTTGAAAGCAACACCTGCACAAAATTTTGTTCGTCAGTTATGAAGGTGAACTGGCTGTCAGTAAACAGGCTCGTTCCCACCAGTTTGCTGCCAATATAAATATGGTGTAGCAAACAAAGGCACTCCCCAACGCTGCTCAGCCAAAAATGATTGCAGAGTGGCCGCACAAATATGTTCCTAAATGCAACAAATTATGTGAACAGAACATAAGCAACAAGTGCAGATAATTAATGCTGGAATGAGCTGCAATAGCTTAGAGCTGTTGTGAGTACAAAAGAACTTTAAGCAGAACTTTTGCAAAAAAAAAAAAAACGCATAGAGATCAGAAATCCTATGTTTCTCATTTTTGTTTTCGTATCAACTTTTTTTATTAATTTTTAATTTTTATTTATTTATTTATTTATTTATTTTTTAAAATTATTTAA